>CAUYLG010060950.1:0-47713 GCA_963573385.1 Cacajao melanocephalus | reverse complement strand
TAGCTGGGACCGCAGGTGCATGCCACCACCATGCCTGGGTAATTTTTTTGTTGTAGAGATGGGGTTTCTCCATGATGGTCAGGCTGGTCTCAAACTCCTGACCTCAGGTGATCTGCCCTCCTCAGCCTCCCAAAGTGCTGGGATTACAGGCGTGAGCAGCTGTGCCCAGCCTGGCAAGGAGCTTTGAGGAGTGGGTGGGGAGCACGCTGAGATGAAGTAGTTTTCAGATGTTTCCATCCATCCTATATAGTGATTCCCTTAACTTGTGGCTCAGGCTACTGGTTTTTGAAGCGTTCCTTGAAGTCATCTTGACCTTAGTTTAGGCTTGTAGTTGAATCCTCTCATAAGAAACAAATCTGAGACTATTTCTCTAGCTTCTGGGAACACCCACTGTCTTCCTGAAAAGGTAGCACCCGGGGACTTGGGGCAGGAGCCTAGTAATGTGAATGCCTGGGCTGGGAGGGGAAGTCGGCCTCGCCCTTTGCCAGTTTGACCACCTCCCTTTTCTGTGTCTTGAGTTTGTTCTGTTTTGCTCCCATTTACAAAGTAGTAATAAATAAGTTTCAGTGTCCAGCACTGTCTGGGCCATAGTATGTGCTCAGTAAATTATATACCTAGTGTTCCATTATTGGAACGCTAAGCATGTGGGAGTTATTTATATCCTACTGCTCAAGATCGTTGCCAAGGTCTGATTTTTCATGTCTGCAGTTCAGAAAGTTGCACCCTCTGGCATAAATGGGTTACTGTTACTCATATTCTCCCAGAATGTGCCGACTTCTGAGGGGACACTATACCAAGGGAAAAAGGGCAGAGTGTCCTGAGAGCCCGGCAGCAGTCAGGGTCATTATGTGCTGGGGCCACCGCATTTAGTGAAAAGGACTCATTCCCAGGCCTGACCCAGCAGAATCACCTGTGGATGTGGTTTCTTAGGAGATTCCTGGCTCTTCTCTTTGGAGATTGTTACTCCTCAGTAGCCAGATAGGACAGTTTGCCTGACAGTAATGGGGCTGGAGTGAGAATCTCATCCGATGCTAGTCAGTTCCTGGGTTTCTTTTAGAGACGCAGGGCACATGGGAAAGCAGGCCTTAGATAAGCTTGGCTCTCCTGGCTCTCATTCGTAACCTTGGGGCCGCTAGGTCTCAGGTTTTCCTGTGGGCTGTAGTTGCAGTCTGTGTCCAGTGGGTGGCAGTGTGGCTCTGCCAACGGAGGGAGCTCAGAACCTGGGGGCATCAGCTGCATCTCCAGGGAGGCCCTGTTGGGCTGTTACTGTTTGGATCACCTTGCATCTGGGAGCGATGGGGCCCTTAGGGCTTCTGTAGGTCTGAAATGGTAGTTGGGCCTGTCAAATCCTGTCAGCTTGAAGTCAGCCTCACCTCCTCCCCTCAGTAGCCTGGATTATCATCTCTCAGCCACTCTGATAAAGGCCACTGTGCCTTAGAGAAACAGGTTCAGAGAGGGGCATGCTTGAAGTCACCAGGTCACCACCCGTGTTCCTCCAGTTAGGGGCCTCTCCCAATGCCTTCTTTTTCTTCTTGGCCTCTGCCCATCTGTATGTGTTTTGCTACCTGAGACCGTGGACATCTTCAGCTTACAAATTCCCTTCTTCCTACACAGGGGACCCCCACAATGATCCCAATGCTCAGGGGGATGCCTTCAAGACTCTCTTCGTGGCGAGAGTGGTAAGTCCCCAGCTCCCAGCCCCTGGAACCCCAGGCTGCTGAAAGCCTGGGTGTGGGACAAAGGGCAAATAGGCTAGGTCCCAGTGAATGTTCCAGGGGCATCTCCCTTTTCCCATTTAATGTCATCTCCATCTTCTTGTAGAACTATGACACAACAGAATCCAAGCTCCGGAGAGAGTTTGAGGTGTACGGACCCATCAAAAGAGTAAGTGGAGTGGGTCAGGGTGTTTGAATGCGGGGTGCATGGAGGAGGGCTGTAGCCTGAAAGGGAGGGGGTGAGGCCCCAGCCCTAAGCCTGGCTCGCAGCATTTCAGGGCCTGGGTTGGTGCATCCTAAGTGCATCTCCATGCAGCAGGCCTTGGGGAGCAGGAGTCAGATGAGAAGTAATGACTGTAGTGACTGCTGGTGGCTGGTTGAGAGCAGGGGCTGGCAAACTACAGACTTACTGCTTGTAAATACAGTCTTACTGGCTCAGCCGGGCAGCTGTTTGTGTATACATTGTCTTTGGCTGCTTTTTTTTTTTGAGGCAGAGTCTTGCTCTGTTTCCCAGGCTGGGGTGCAGTGGTGCAATATTGGCTCACTGCAACCTCCACCTCTTGGGTTCAAGTGATTCTCCTGCTTCAGCCTCCTGAGTAGCTGGGATTACAGGTGCCTACCACCACGTTCAGCTAATTTTTGTATTTTTAGTAGAGACGGGGTTTCACTGTGTTGGCCAGGCTGGTGTTGAACTCCTGACCTTGTGATCCACTGGCCTTAGCCTCCCAAAGTGCTGGGATTACAAGCATCAGCCACTGCGCCCGGCCTGTCTGCTACTGTTGTAAGGCAAGTTTGGGTTGTTACAACAGAATATAAGGCTGTCAAAGCTGGAAATAATCTAGTTTCTTGGTCTTTGCACAGTATGTATGCTGACTCTTGTTTTAGAGGAAGACTTTGTTTTGCTGATCTTCTTTTGAGTTACTTAAGTGCTCTGTGCCTGATTTTCTTTATCTAAAGTGGGAGACAAATGTCTTCACTGGGGAGTATTAAGAGTCTGAGGCTGTCCAGCACAAAAACTGACATTAGCCATGTCTGTTCTCCTTCTCCCTCTGTTTCTGATACATTTTTAAAAAGTATTTATGGCCGGGTGCGGTGACTCATGCCTGTAATCCCAGCAGTTTGGGAGGCCGAGGTGGGTGGATCACGAGGTCAAGAGATCAAGACCATCCTGACTAACATGGCAAAACCCTGTCTCTACTAAAAATTAAAAAATTAGCCAGGCGTGCACCTATAGTCCTAGCTAGTTGGGAGGTTGAGGCAGGAGAATCACTTGAACTCAGGCAGCAGAGGTTGCAGTGAGCCGAGATTGCGACACTGCATTCCAGCCTGGGTGACAGAGCGAGACTCCATCTCAGAAAAAAAAAATATATATATATATCTTTATACGCGTCAGGCCGGGCACAGTGACTCACTCCTGTAATCCCAGCTCTTAGGGAGGCAAAGGCAGGAGGATAGCTTAAGCCCAGGAATTGAAGACATGCTGGGCAATATAGTGAGACCCCGTCCTCCACAAAAAGGAGGAAAAAAAAAAAAGTATTGTAGGCTGGGTGTGGTGGCTCACGCCTGTAATCCCAACACTTTGGGAGGCTGAGACAAGCAGATCACCAGAGATCGGGAGTTTGAGACCAGCCTGGCCAACATGGCGAAACCCTGTCTCTATTAAAAATACAAAATGTTAGCCAAGTGTGGTGGCTCGTGCCTGTGTGTATATACGTATACACGTATATAAACACGGCACACGTGTCGTTAGGCCCTGCACAGCCCAGTGACAACCCTGGCCCTGCCCTCGTCCCTCTGATCCCATTCGAGTCAGGAATCTCAGTTGGGTTTTGGAGGCTGTGGGGTCCCAGGTTCAAGTCCTAGGACCAGGTGAGCTCATCCATGATGCGAGTTGGATTGGTCGACGACTGGTAGTAATGTGAATGGAAAACTAGCCATCCTTTAGGGACCAGCTCAAATGCTGTCACCTCCCAGAAACCTTCCCTGCTTCATTCTGGCCCTGCCCTGCCCATTGTTCTCCCTGACATGGTCCTGGGGGGTCTTTTCTGCCATCCAGAACTGACCCTGTCTCCTCTGTGTACGGCCTCCCATAGGTCCCTAGCACGTTAGGACAGGTCCAGGTGCGACTGCTTGGCCTTCCAGGGCCCTTCCTCAAGCTGTGTGGCCTCGTGGACCTCCATCTCACATCTCTCCTCCCCTTCCTTGCTGCCATCCTCAGATGGGACGCGTCCTTAGTGTGCCACATTCTCTCAGGCCTCCCTGGCTGTGCACACGTCCTTTCTTTTTCTCTTAGAACTCCTCTGTCCCTGGCCGGGCGCAGTGGCTCACACCTGTAATCCCAGCACTTTGGGAGGCCGAGGCGGGCAGATCACGAGGTCAGGAGTTTGAGACCAGCTTGGCCAACATGGTGAAACCCCATCTCTACTAACAATACAAAAAATTAGCCAGGTGTGGTGGTGCACGCCTGTAATCCCAGCTACCCGGGAGGCTGAGGCAGACACCTCACGGTCCCTTCATCCCTGTTCCGTCTTTAGGTCTTAGCTTAAGTGTCATTTTCTCCAGGAAGTCACCTCTGTGCCCTCTGCTCCTGCCATTAGATCATAAGTCACTCGGGGCTCTTGAGGGACAGAGAGGGTGTGAGGCCTCGCCCGGCCCCGGGCCTGTCATGCAGGCTGTTGTGGGGTTGGTGGGGCGGAGCTGCCCTGTGGCGGGACTCAGCCCTGTCTCCGCACCCGCAGATCCACATGGTCTACAGTAAGCGGTCGGGAAAGCCCCGCGGCTATGCCTTCATCGAGTATGAACACGAGCGGGACATGCACTGTGAGTACCACCCGCCGCAGCCCTGCCCTCTGACCCTCTCACTTCTCTGCTGCCCCAGCCCTTCCCAGTCTGTCCCCTCCCAACCCTGCCACACCTGACATTAGCGATGTCTCTTCTCCTCCTCCCTCTGTTTCTGATATATCTTTTTTTTTTTTATATATACGTGTTTTTTAAAAAACAAAAACCAAATCCCCCACAACGTGTGTGTGTGTGAACCTGGGGAGGTAAGTGTCACACGTTGAACCTCAGGGGCAAAGAGGGAACTGGATGGAGGGCTGGGGCCACCCGGAGGTGGAGGGACGGGTCGGATTTTGGGGGAGCCTCTCCCCATTATTCCCCCCACTGGTGTTGGGGGCGGCCAGATTGCAGTGAGGACTGGCCTTTGAACCTGCCCTCTCTTCTCCCCCCAGTAGAACTGGGGCTGGGCCACCCGACCTTCCACCTCCCCAGCTCTGGCCCCCCACCCTGTTCCTCAGCGGGCAGTGGGGTGATAGGCATGTTGAGCGCCTGCCCCTACAGTTCCAAAGCCCCCTTTGAGGCTGCCGCGGCGTCCACATGGGCAGGGATGGGTGGGGGAGGGTGGGCAGGGCTGCGGCGTGTCCAGGGGCCGCCGTATTAATTGACTGTTCTTATTGTCACTGCAGCCACCACGCAGCTGGCTTGCAGCTGATGCTTACGCTCCCCTTACAACACCTCAGTGTATGGTTGGTATAAGGGTTTGTATCATGGGTAAGATCACTCAGCACCGCACACCAGCCCAGCTTAGCCAGGCAGCTCAGGAGCAGTGAGGCACCCCTCCTCCCGCCCCAGTTGCCCCCGCAGCCTCCCCGCACCCACGGCCGTTTCCTTGTTTGGGTGCCCTTTGTCCCTCCTGCCCCGATCCGTATGCTTTCCGAGAATCTTGCTGATCGCAGGAGGGGAAGGATGAACCCTGTGGGAAAGGTAGCAGCCTCTCCGCTTGGGCTCCACCCGGCCTCTAATGACCAGGCTTCGTGATGTCAGCGGTGAGGTGGTGGGAACACCGAGGGCAGGGCACCAGGCCAGGGCTCCACTGGAACCCTTCAGCCTTCCCTCCCTGCCCCCGTGCTTTCTGTGGGGCTGCCACTGTGCTGGCCCTGGAGAATCTTTTTGGCTGCTAGTTTTGGGGTGCTCTGCCCCCTTCCTGTCTTCCTTACTGTGGTTGAAGCCTCCTGAGGGGGCTGGCTGTGGTGTCCAGCCGCTCTCCAGAGGTGGTCACAAGCTCCCCAAAGTGCATGGAATTGGGGCTTGGGGTGTGGGAGGGACCAAGGGGTAGGTTGCCAGCAGCTGAAGGTGTCGTAGGTTTTAAGTAAAGAACCTTCCACTGTCTAGAGACTTCAGAGAGAGGGAAAGAGAGAGAGAGGCCTAGATGAACACAATCACATGTTTTCTTTGCTGTTCTTCCCGGGTTGGGCCTCTTGGGGTTTGGGACTCTGAACCCAAGCGGGGTTCCTTCACTTGACTTTGATCCTGGTCCTTAAATGCCTTTCCCCACTCCCCTCCTGTGGGTTCAGGGGCCAAGCGGCCCCTCAGAGCACTGGCAGCACCATCTCCTGGACCCCTGTGTGCCAGCCTCTGCAGAGGCAGCTGGTGGGAGGGAGCATGGAGTTGGAGGTGGAGAAGCCACTCCTGGTCCTCCGGGTGGCGGGCTGTGTGCCTAGTTCAGTGTGACTTGGGGATTGGTAAGGGCAGACAGGTGTTTGAGGCCTCCCTACCTTCTTTGGAAATTGACACGCTATAGTCTAGGGCTTTCCAGCTCCCAGCTTGGGTGGTAATCCTCGTCTCCCCACTGTAAGGACTCCTTGAGATTTCTTTGGGGTCTACCACTTCCTCTACCTGTCTCCAGGTGGTACAGGAGATGTGGTTCCTCTTCCTCTCCTGGCTCCCTAGAATCCCCACTTCCCCTCCCTGTAGCTTTAGCTGACCCCATGGTGGTGGGTGTGGGGTCTGTGCGCGTGCTCAGGTAAGCTTGGGGGCTCCAGGTAAGCGGTCCCGTGTCCCCCCCCCGGGAAGCCCGCCTCCTCGCCAGGCCCCCAGGAGTTGCCGAGCCCCCCCCATCCCGCTCGGTTTGGACACCCGCAAGGCCGGCATCGGTAAATGGCACCTTTTTCTCTTCCTCTGGTTGTTATTTGGGGGGGAGGGGGCTGGGGTGGGGCAGGGTATTATGGTTGGTTGAGGACAGCCCCCCTAGGCCAGGGCTGGGTGGGGGAACAGGGACTTTTTGGCCTTCCCGACAGCCCCACGTGATCACAGGCCAGTGCCTCAGGTTTGCCCTCTGCTGAACCCTGCCCGAGAGCAGCAGCGAGCCCCTCCCCCATCTCCCCTCTACGACTCCCGACTCCCCTTTCGTGGCAGGCTCAGGCTGGGGTTTGCTCCCAGCACATGTTGAGCCAGGGGTGTGGAGGGGGAGACGGGGTGGGGCTGGGGGGAGGCAGGGTCAGTCGTCCCAGGTAAGGCAGGGATTTTTGGTAGCACCGCACGGCTCCCCATGCTTCCTCCACTGCCCCTCTCCCCTGCTGCAGGGGCCCCTCCAGGCCCCCTGGGAGTGTATAACCCGCCTCTCTGCTCCCTGCCATTTCCTGAAGATTTCTCCCACCCCCTTCTGGTTCATTTTCTGTTCTGATGTCTGTTCCCCCCACACTCACCCCCTCCAAAAAAAAAAAAACCGGTGTGGTCCGGGGTGTGGAGCGTCCCAGCTGGGCCTCCTGCCCTGGCATGGTGTCTCAGGGTGCATGCTTGGGGTTGTGGAGGAGCCCCCTCCCCCACAGCAGAGTCCAGCGTGGAGTTAACCTTCAGTTTCTTTGCAGCAATTTTGGCCGCCCTGGCGGGAGGGGGCTGCTCCATCGTGTGGGAGAGGAAGGACCTGGGATCCTGGGAGGGCGGGGGGCGGTGAAGGTGGACGTCTCCCCCAGCCAGGAGTGGTTGGGGTGCTGAGAGGAAGCAGACACTGAGATGGAGCAGGCCCCTCGCCGGTTTGGGAGAGGGTTGGTCTGGCTGTCAGTTGCCTGGCTGTCTGGTGGGCGTGGGCGTGGGCGTGGGCGTGTGCGAGTGCGTGATGATGGGGACACGGGGTGGGGACGCTGTAGAGCTGGGCCTGTCCTGACTAGAGGACTCTCTGGGGACTCCTCTCCCCTCCCCCTCCCCACATCTGTTACAGCCGCTTACAAACACGCAGATGGCAAGAAGATTGATGGCAGGAGGGTCCTTGTGGATGTGGAGAGGGGCCGAACCGTGAAGGGCTGGAGGCCCCGGCGGCTAGGTGAGCACCTCCTGCCCATGCCAGGCTCTCCGGGGCCCTAGGCCTAGTGGCCCTGTTGTCCTCTGCTGCTTCCTGTTTCTCTGTCTCCTGCCGGCTCACCACTCCTGTCTCGTCCTCCTCATCTCCAGCTTATCTCTTTCATGGCCATCACATTTCCTACAGCCGCCTGCCTCCTCATTCTAGGTTATTGTGAGGAGCAGGGGCACCAGCCGGGAGAGGCCTGAGCCCACATGCTGGTGTTCGCACTTGCTAGGTGGGGGAGGGTTTCCCTCTTCCTGCCTCAGTGTTCTCCTCCTAGTGGAAGTAACCCCGAGTTCACTGAGTTCAGGGTACTGGGTGCCCAGCTTGGCAGTGACACATGCTGAGGTTGTGAGTGTCACCTGCTCATCTGCTTCTGCTTGCTCTTGCTCTTGTTCACTCATTTACTGATTCAGCAAGTACGTATTTGATCACCAGCCATGTGCCAGGCTTCTAGTCAAGAGCAACACAGAGGCAGCCTCTGCCCTCTGAGCCTTCTGCATTCAGGCTCCTTCACTGTCATTTGCTGTCTCAGGCAAGGTCAGTTTGGCTGCAAGTATCAGAAACACATTTGAGCTTCCTGAAACGAAAGGGCCCTGTTGATACAGAATCATGGGCATCCTTTGGAGTTGAGAGGTATGTGATGGCTATGGACCTAAGAGGACCTGGTAGCTGAAGCTGTTAAGAGCTGGGGTGGCCAGGCCGGGCGCAGTGGCTGATGCCTGTAATCCCAGCACTCTGGGAGGCTGAGATTGGTGGATCTTGATGTCAGGAGTTCAAGACCAGCCTGGCCAAGATGGTGAAACCCCTTTACTAAAAATATAACAACTAGCCAGGCATGATGGTGGGTGCCTGTAATCCCAGCTACTTGGGAGACTAAGGCAGAGAATTAGTTGAACTCAGGAGGCAGAGGTTGCAGTGAGATGATGAGAGGTTTCAGTGAGCCAAGATAGTACCACTGCATTCTAGCTGGGGCAACAGAGCGAGACTCTGTCTCAAACAAACAAAAGCTGGGTGGCCCACCGCTTGCTTCTGCCTCGTTAGCCTCTATGCAGCTGGGTCTGTCCCATGCCTCCTCACACTGACCCAGTGCAGCATGCCACAGGCCCCAGCTTTACACTCAGTCCTAGATGAGTCTTTGTTTCGGGGTGGGCACATCTGATGGGCTCAGTATTGGGCCTGGGCCTGGGTTCCTGTTACTCAAGCATGCTTATTGAGGACAGAATCCTGCAAAGCTGAGTGACAGTTGTCAGAGAAGAAGAAGATGGTCCCTGGGCAGACAGCCAGGCAGTAATAGCCACTCGGGGCTCCTGTCCTGCCTCCCAGCCCTGTGTCCTCGCTCTGGATTCACCTGTGGTAGGGAGACCACACTCAGTTGCTGAGCCTCTGAGCTTACCAGGCATGTTCTTACCTTACTCTGGTCTCTCTGGGGTGGAGTGGGTTCTTACACCTCTGCTGTTTCCTGTCATGGTGGGAGAATTCTGGAATCTCAGAGTCTCTCCAGAATCTCAGAATCTTCTAGTGCAATTGGTATTCACATTTTTTGTTGGTGTTAGCCAATAACATCTTGACTTGGTGCACCCGCAGAAATACTATAACCTAAAGCTTGAGGAAACGGTTTTTTCTATGTAGTAAGTATATTGTATATTGTATATTGTGCTGTTTGTTTCTTAAGATGTTGGTTGCAACCCATTAGACTGATGGGACTCACTGCTGGTTCATGACCTGGACAGAGGAAAGGCTAGTCTAGCTGCCCTGTGCCTGTGACATGGCAGGTGCCTGGCCCACTGCCTGCTTCCTATATGAATGTCTCCCTGGTGTCCCCGCAGCCTCTTTGCTATACACAACTCAGCTCTGCCTCTCGGAAGCTTTTCCAGGCAGTGTGGGATGGAGGAGCGCTTGAGAAGGCAGGTTCTGCAGCAGACGGCAGTGACAGCCCAGTTCTTCACCTTCCTTGCTGAGTCACTGTGGGCCAGTGATTTGATCCGAGATCCTTTCCCCTTCAGAACAGTGAGGCTATCATCTGTGCCTTGGGGCTGTTCATTTATTCACTTGACACACACGCATCCAGCTTTCTACATCAGCTGCAGCGCCACCTGCTGGTACCGTGAGCAAGAGCCAAGCGCCTCCGCGGTTCCACGGCGCCTTGCAGTCTGAGAGAGGCAGGTAGGGGTGGACTCAGACAGGTAGCAAACCTGAAACTCCGGGGAAAGGAAGTGTTTTTCTGCAACTGTGAGTATGTAGAAGGTCAGGAAAGGCTTCCTGAGGAAGGAATGCTCGGGCTAGCGTTAAGGGTGAGTGGGAGTTCACCAGAGAAGGAAGGGGAGGCCGGTCCAGGGCGAGGAGAATGCGCCCTGTGGTAGAAAGAAGGTGAGCGCGAACACTGGGAAAGGCCTGGGACACGCAGAGCCAGCGGCCCCCGGCAGGGCCTGCTCTTGCTGCCTCTACCACCAATTGACGGGGAGTTTGGACCTCACGCTGGGGGTTGCCACCAAAGGCTTCCAAGCAGAGCACATTTTCTGGTGGAGAGATGATTGACCTGGGGTTTGTGTGAGGGTGAGGATGATTGGGAGGGTTTTGAGAAGGCTGTGAAGTGTGCTGTGGTTAAGATGATGCGCTTTGGGGTCAGAGGTGGGCTCCAGTAACAGCTGTTTCCCAGCGAACGCTCTGTGTGTGTGACTTTGTCGGCAGACCTGGCTGTCTTGGGATGGGAGTGCCTGAGATGAACTGCACGGCAGGCACCCAGCCCTGGGAACACTAAGCCAGGGGCTGCCTTCCTGCCCTTTGCTCTCGGAGCTGCCTATTTCCGTTCCTCTGGCCCTGCCTCTGCCCAGACTGACCCTCTGTCCGTCTGCCCTGCCCCAGGAGGAGGCCTCGGTGGTACCAGAAGAGGAGGGGCTGATGTGAATATCCGGCATTCAGGCCGCGATGACACCTCCCGCTACGATGAGAGGTAAGATTGGGCGACCGGTGTCCTGGGGCGGGGGGCGGTCACGGGGGAGCCCGGTCACACAGGTCTGCCCACCTCATCCAGGCCCGGCCCCTCCCCGCTTCCGCACAGGGACCGGGACCGGGACCGCGAGCGGGAGCGCAGAGAGCGGAGCCGGGAGCGAGACAAGGAGCGAGAACGGCGACGCTCCCGCTCTCGGGACCGGAGGAGGCGCTCACGGAGTCGAGACAAGGAGGAGCGGAGGCGCTCCAGGGAGCGGAGCAAGGACAAGGACCGGGACCGGAAACGGCGAAGCAGCCGGAGCCGGGAGCGGGCCCGGCGGGAGCGGGAACGCAAGGAGGAGCTGCGTGGAGGTGGCGGCGACATGGCGGAGCCCTCTGAGGCAGGTGATGCGCCACCTGATGACGGGCCTCCAGGGGAGCTCGGGCCTGACGGCCCTGATGGTCCAGAGGAAAAGGGCCGGGATCGTGACCGGGAGCGACGGCGGAGCCACCGGAGTGAGCGGGAGCGGCGCCGGGACCGGGATCGTGACCGCGACCGTGACCGCGAGCACAAGCGGGGGGAGCGGGGCGGTGAGCGGGGCAGGGATGAGGCCCGAGGTGGGGGTGGCGGCGGCCAGGACAACGGGCTGGAGGGTCTGGGCAACGACAGCCGAGACATGTACATGGAGTCTGAGGGCGGCGATAGCTACCTGGCTCCGGAGAATGGGTATTTGATGGAGGCTGCGCCTGAGTGAAGCGGTCCTCTCCACTTGCTGTGATTGGACGCGTTTCTGCCCCACCCCCTTGCTGTCATCCCCTCCCCCAACCTTGGCCACCTCAGTTTGTCCTCCAAGGGTAGGTGTCTCATTTGTTCTGGCCCCTTGGGTTTAAAAATAAAATTAATTTCCTGTTGCTGGTGGGCACTTTGGTTCCTTCACTGCTCTGTCTTCCCCACAAGGTTGTCCCTGACTGGATAGCCCTACTTGGTTTGGTTTCCAGGGCGTGGTTACAGCTTGAGGGTTAGGCTGTGAGGCTGGCTGTGCCCGGTAACCAGAGCTGTTGAAAGTGGGGTGAGGAGGCCTCTCTAGGGCTCCTTGTCGCCCTTGTGTTTTTCACCCTCTTTTTTTTTTTTTTCCACCTTCCATACATTCCTCAGAGCTGACCATACCCCTGCCTTGGTGGGGGCTGGGATTTAGGAGGGGACTTGCTTACTCAGGGGAAGCAGCAGTTTTGAATGTGCAGGGGAAGCTACTGTGAACCCACCTTGTGGGTGAGATGGGGTGGAGCAGGAAGGGTAGGCGGGGCCTCCAGTTCCTGCCGACTTCGTAGTGACAGGAATAACGAGCAGAAATACAGAAGAGGTTCCACCAGCAATTGAGATTTCAAGCAGATTCCTGGACAAAAGATTAAAGACATCAGTGGTGAGAACACTTGAGTCTGGTGAGTGCTGAGAAGCCAGTCTGTCCTGTAGAACCCTAGAGGGTCAAGGCTGCAGCTCCAGGAGAAGCAAAGGTGGGAGGCCAGAGGCAGAGTTCTGTACAGCTGGCCTCCCTGTTGGCACTCAGGATGCCTGGGAGCTGAGCCGGGGATGCCAAGGCAAACTCAAGTTCAGACCTGTCTGTGTCTTTCAGAAGTGTCTCAGCCTGAAAGCAAACTTGGCCTGGTAAGAGCGTCTGTGACCGCCACGCAGAATTCCAGTCTGCTTTTTAATGGCTTCAGTCAGACATTTGAGGAAAAACAGAGACCACAAGATAAACAGGAAAACTGATCCTGGAAGAAATGACTTAGGAATAAAAGAGCTTGATACCTCTAATTAGTATATTTCATAGAGATCCCAGATTCCGCAACTACAGACTTCTAGTACTGGCTACAAAAAGCCCATTTTGGACTCGCATGGCACGCACTGGTTATATAAAGGCTGGGCAGTAGACAGAAGCTTAGGGAAGGTGCCATAGAGCAGCCAGCTTTGATGAGGCTTGAGGGGGTGTGGTCCGTAAGAGAGCACACAGGTGTGTTTCACGCTTACCCTTGCCTTTTCCTTGAGGATGTTTTGCCATTTAACATGGGGAAGAGACGACCAGGCAGGACTGACTTCCACTGGGCCCAGTTCACAGAGGTTCAGCCAGGCAGCTGGGACGGACAGAACAGGAGAGGAGGGCACTGAGCTCCCAAATCTCCTCGCACCTCCCCAGACGCATTCACCAACTCAAGCTGCTGACGGGCATTGCAAGACCCCCAAGAAACTCATTAGAATGCAGTAACTGGGAGGCCAAGGAACTGACTGCCTGCAGATTGCAGCAGCCATGCTGTTCTGGGCCCACCATGGTGGAATGGCCCTGCTTGAGATGCCCAGGGTGCCTCAATATCAGAGTAAGGCAACAACAGAGGGAATCAGGCTAAGAGGCCAGACACACTGGCTCACGCCTGTCATCCCAGCACTTTGGGAGGCAGAGGCGGGCAAATCACTTGAGGCCAGGAGTTAGAGACCAGCCCAGCCAACATGGTGAAACCCCATCTCTACCAAAAATACAAAAATTAGCCAGAGGCTGGGTGTGGTGGCACACACCTGTAATCCTGGCACTTTGGGAGACCAAGATGGGCGGGTCACCTGAGGTCAGGAGTTTGAGACCAGCTTGGCCAACACAGCAAAACCCCATCTCTACTAAAAAAAAAAATCAGCTGGGCGTGGTGGGGAGCTCCAGTAATCCCAGGTACTGGGGAGGCTGAAGCATGAGAATCACTTGAACCTAGGAGGTGGAGGTTGTGGTGAGCCGAGATCGTGCCACCGCACTCCAGCCTGGGTAACAGAACAGACTCTCTCTCCAAAAAAAAAAAAAAAAAAAAAAGCTGATTATGGTGGCACATGACTGTAAACCCAGCTACTTGGGAGGCTGAGGCAGGAGAATCGCTTGAACCTGAGAGGTGGAGGTTGCAGTGAGCCGAGATCGCGCCACTGCACTCCAGCCTGGGCAACAGAGTGAGACTCGGTGTCAAAAAATGCAAATAATCAGGCTAAGAAAGCCTAAAATCAGACTTTGTCAGGATTCAGGCAATCTGCCAGCCAGAAGAAAACTCTGAAAGAAGATAAGCGATCTGAGCCTCCACATGTACTATTTTTAGTACCCATTACTCAGCATCTACTCAAAGTTACCAGGTTTGTTAGGAATTAATTTGCTGAAAACCGAGAGGGAAACAAAACAGACAATAGAAAGAAACCCAGGGGTGATTCAGATGTTGGAGTTATCAAAGCTATGATATATTCAGAAAATAAGAAAAAGATGTGGAGAATGTTAAGATATCTGGAATCTAGCTACTTGAGAGGCAGAGGTAGGATTCCAGGATTCCTTAATCCAAGGACTTTGAGATTGCAGCAGGCTATGATCACACCACTGCATTCCAGCCTGGGTGACAAACGAAGACACCGTCTCAAAAAAAAAAAAAAAAAAAAAAAAATGGGCACAGTGGCTTCTTACCCCTGTAATCCCAGCACTTTGGGAGGTTGAGGTGGGTGGATCACGAGTTTAGGAGTTCAAGACCAGCCTGGCTAACATAGTGAAACCCCATCTCTACTAAAAAATACAAAAAAATTAGCCAGGCATGGTGGTGTGTGCCTGTAGTCCCAGCTACTCGGGAGGCTGAGGCAGGAGAATCACTTGGACTGGGAGGTGGAGACTGCAGTGAGCCGAGATCGTGCCACTGCACTCCAGCTGGAGCAACAGAGTGAGACTTCGTCTCAAAAAAAAAAAAAAAATCTGGAATCTGACACACAAAAAAATGGCAATTCTAGAACTGGAAAACACAACTGGAATTAAGAATTAAGTAGGTGGTGGCCAGGCATGGTGGTTCATGCCTGTAAACTCAATACTTCGAGAGGCCAAGGTGGGAAGATCACTTGAGCCCAGGAGATAGGAGACCAGCCTGGGCAATATGGCAAAAGCCTGGTCTCTACAAAAATTAGAAAAATTAGCCAGATGTGATAGCATGTGCCTATGGTCCCAGCTACTCAGGAGGCTGAAGTGGAAGGATTACCTGACCCCAGGGAGGTCAAGGCTGCACAGAGCCATGATCACACGACTACACTTCAGCCTGGACAGCAAGATGAGACCCTGTAATAACAACAACAGCAAAAAAAAAAAAAAAAAAAAAAAAAAACACACATACACAACAAAAGAATTTAGTACTTGATGAAACTAGATAACCTGGAGTCTTCCTTAGAAATGCTAGGAAAGATCGGTTTGAACAAACTTTCTTCAAAGAGACATCTCACAACCTCTTTACGAGTAACCGAAGCCATACTTCGCTAAAATGAAGGACTTACAGAGGAAACTGGATGTAATTCAGGAGACAAGTGGAGGGAAGTCCCATGATGGCAGTTTCTAGAGAGCAATTGGTTCAGTGTGGGGTAAGAGGACTAAAGTTTCCCGGAAGTTTAGGGGAAAGATGGTAAGAGCAGAAAATCTGTAATCTAGTACATCTAAATTGATCAATCAGGGGCCGGGCAAAGTGGCTTATGCCTGTAACCCCAGCTCTTTGGGAGGCTGAAGTGGGTGGATCACTTGTGGTCAGGAGTTCAAGACCAGCCTGGCCAACATGGAGAAACCGTCGCTACTAAAAGTATAAAAATCAGCTGGGCGTGGTGGTGGGCACCTGTAATTCCAGCTGCTCAGGAGGCAGAGGTAGAAGAACCACATGAATCCAGGAGGTGGAGGTTGCAGTGAGCTGAGATTGTGCCACTGCACTCTAGCCTGGGCAACAGCGTGAGACTCCATCTCAAAAAATAAAATACCAGGTGCAGTGGCTCACGCCTGTAATCCCAGCACTTTGGGAGGCCAAGGCGGATGGGTCATGAGGTCAGGAGTTCGAGACCAGCCTGGCCAATATGGTGAAACCCCATCTCTACTAAAAATACAAAAAATTAGCTGGGCGTGGTAGTGCGCGCCTGTTGTCCCAGCTGTTTGGGAGGCTGAGGCAGCGGAATCGCTTGATTCCGGGAGGCGGAGGTTGCAGTGAGCTGAGATTGCCCCACTGTACTCCAGCCTGGGTGAAGAGCAAGACTCTCAAAAAAATAATAAATAGATAAGAAATAGCATGTTACTTAGACACAGAAGCAGCTCTCAGACAAAGTATCTGCAAGTTCCCTCTCGCAGTGAGTAGAGTTAGAAGTACAGAAGCTGGTGCTTCTCACTACTGGCCCGTCTGTGTTATTTGATTTTGTTTTTTATCCCATGAAGACATTACTTTTTGCTAAAGAGAGAAGTAGAGGGAAGGAGACAGCCAGACAAATCTGCTCTTGTCCTCCCACTTGGAATAAGCCCTTTTCTGGACTCCATATCGCCACCCAGTGGAACCAAAAGAGCAACAGCCAGACTTCTCCAAAGCCTTGTCCACATCTGGGCCTCTACAGCATGATACCACTGACCACTTCCTCTTTATTAAAACACTCTCAGCCATGCACAGCAGCTCATGCCTGTAAACTCAGCACTTTGGGAGGCCGAGGCAGGAAGATCGTTTGAGCCTAGGAGTTCAAGACCAACCTAAGCAATGAAGACCCCTCTAAAAAAAAAAATTTTTTTTTTAAAACTCTCTTCTCATAGTTTCTCCCACCTAGGTTTCCTCCTACATTTCAGGCCATTCTCTGCTGTCCCCTTTTTAAGTGTTAGAGAGGCTTGGGGACCAGTCCTAGGCCCTCTTTTTATTCCCTTGCCCCTGACATTCTTATCCACCTCTATGGTTTCATTTACCACCTGTGCCCCAATACTCAAAGATGCCTGCAGACCACGTTGCTTTTTTGAGCCCTAGACGTCGATCTACTGCTTCTCCCCATGGATTCTGCACAGGCTCCTCAGATTCAAAATACCCAGTATTCACTGGCAAGGTGGCTCATGCTTGTACTACCAGCACTTTGGGAGACCGAGGCCAGCGTGGTGGTGCGTGCCTGTAGTCCCAGCTACGGGAGAGACTGAGGCAGGAGAATCGCTTGAACCCGGAAGACGGAGTGGCGCCATTGCACTCGAGCCTGGGCAACAAGAGCGAAACTCCGTCTCAAAAATAAATAAATAAATAAATACAAATTTGAGTGCCATATTTTACCCTTAGGAGTTTGCATGAAACCCCGAAATCCTCAACACACATGCCAACGCAGGAGCCCAAGCATAAACTGTCCTGCCGGCCTTTTCACCTCATCATCAGCGAATCCCAACTCTGCTTCCAGCCACGTGGGCTCTTTCTGCGTGGTGGAGGCGTTCATCTTACCTCCCAGGACTCTGTCAAGTCCCTCCTCTAGGATTTCCTTAGTCTTCTGGATCATCACCTCCCCACTCAGCTCTCATCACAGTTGTGGTTGGCTATCTACCTCCCCCACAGACTGGAAGCTCTGTTCGGGCTGTGGGTTTGGCTGTCCTGCTCACCGCGGTGTCCATGCCTTGGGCCCAGAAGATGTTTCTACAAGAGTTTGTTGAATGAATGTGGGAAAAGGATGGACAGGGGATAGACAGGTGTGGAGGGCAGGCAGATCGAACCTGCCATGGGAGGGCTCGCCAACAGGACCGACGTGCCGGGGCGGAGGGCAGGGACGCAGGTGGTGCGCGGCAGCGAGTCCGGGCGGTCGGGCGTGGGGGAGCGGGGCGCTCTCCAGGCTGAGCCTCTGCAGGGGGCGCCCGTGCCCCGGGGCGTGGCCTCGCGCAGCCCCGCCCCCCTCGCCGGCGCCGGGGCAGGCGGGCGGCTGGCAGCGGTGGCGCCGACATGGCTGCGCTGGTGGAGCCGCTGGGGCTGGAGCGGGGTAAGCGCAAGCCAGGGGGCCCTGCCCACCGCGGCCTGCGTCCCCAGTCCCCGGTCCCCTCCCTTCCCGGGCCTGGCCGGCGCGGGTGGGCGGGGCGGGCGCCGGGGCCGGGCGGTCGGGGGGTGTGGGAGGCCCCGTGGGCACGGGCCAGGGCGCGGGGCGCCCGCCTTACACCCCGGCCTGTGGAGCGGTCCCGGGGGCCGCAGGGCGCCCGGCTGGTGGCGGTTTCTCCCGCGTCACCCTGGACTCTGCAGGGTGTCCGACTGGGCTTCGGCCGATCTCCCGGGGCTGTGCGCTCGCCCTCACTCCGCCGCTCTCCTCGCTCCTCTGCGTCTCGGGGTCTCTGACACTCGCGCTCTCTGCGCCCCGCCCCCGCCCCGCAGACGTGTCCCGGGCCGTGGAGCTCCTCGAGCGGCTCCAGCGCAGCGGAGAGCTGCCCCCGCAGAAGCTGCAGGCCCTCCAGAGAGTCCTGCAGAGCCGCTTCTGCTCCGCTATCCGAGAGGTGAGGGGCGCGCGGCGCAGGGTCGCGAGCTGGCGACCGCCGTCCTCCTCCTCTTCCTTCTGCTCGCCTCGAGCTCGGGGACTACGCCTCCCGGCAGCTCCCGAGGCGGCCCGCCTTGGAGTGCCCACTCTTCAGCTCAGGGGTTCTTCGGGAGTTGTAGTTTCCTCGGGCTCTGGTTGCGGGGGCGGGGCGGATCCTGGCGTGGGATCGGGAGAGAGTCTAGGGGCCCGGACTCCTGTGTCTAGGGCCGGAGGGGCTGGCGGCTCCCTGATGCGGCTGCCTCTTCACCCAGGTGTATGAGCAGCTCTATGACACGCTGGACCTCACCGGCAGCGCCGAGATCCGGGCCCATGCCACAGCCAAGGTGGGCCCCGCACCCCATTCCGTTGCTCCTGGTATCTACGTAGCTGCCTGGTGAAGCTCAGTTATCTCCTTCATGCCAGTCATTTCTGTTTTCTCCCTCAAGATTTTTGCCAAACATGTGCCGCCCTTCCTATTATTAAATAATTGCACATTTTTAACTTAAACAAATGTCATAGGAAGGTATCTTTTTAGCAACTGCAAATGGAAACCACTGTGGCATGGCTGGCTAGAAGATAACCTTCAACATCTGTACAGTGCAAACCAGGAAAGTCATGGCGTGCTGACATCTCACTGCACCATATAGTGAGATGCTACCTCTTGGTTCTGCCTGGAGGCTCTGAGCTCCCTCCAGGCCTGGCTTTCCTCAGTTTAAAAGTAAGATCGAAGGGCCAGGTGTGGTGGCTCACGCCTGTAATCCCAGCACTTTGGGAGCCCGAGGTGGGCGGATCACCTGAGATCAGGAGTTTGAGACCAGCCTGGCCAACATGGTGAAACCCCATCTCTACAAAAATACAAAAAAATGAGCTGGGCGTGGTGGTGCACGCCTGTAATCCCAGCTACTCGGGAGGCTGAGACAGGAGAATCGCTTGAACCCAGGAGGCAGAGGTTGCCGTGAGCCGAAATTGCGGCACTGCACTCCAGCCTGGGCAACAGAGCGAGACTTCATCTCAAAAAAAAAAAAAAAAAAAAAGGTAAGATTGGCAAGCGTGGGATATTCAAGACACACTCACACCAAATGGACACGTTCTCTTGCAAAGTGAACGGAAAGGGGTGCACGGACATTTCAGGGGGATCTTGCATTGTGTCATGGCAGGCGTCCCAGACTTGGGAATAGCAACCCAGGCTAAATCGCTGTCCTCGGTCCAGATTCCCCTCCCCAGCCTTCATGCGCACCTTGGAGGGGCCTCACCTCCAGCTGCTTTCTCTCTCCCAGGCCACAGTGGCTGCCTTCACAGCCAGCGAGGGCCACGCACATCCCCGGGTAGTGGAGCTGCCCAAGACGGATGAGGGCCTGGGCTTCAACATCATGGGTGGCAAAGAGCAGAACTCGCCCATCTACATCTCCCGGGTCATCCCGGGGGGCGTGGCTGACCGCCATGGAGGCCTCAAGCGTGGGGACCAACTGTTGTCCGTCAATGGTGTGGTGAGTGGGGGGCTGAGACAGGGCCGGGGGACACAGTCTGTCCAAGGTAGTATAGCCCCTGCTTTTGACATTGATTCAACACACACTGACTGAGTGCTGCCTCTATGGCTAGCCCTGTGCTGGACAATGTTACAGACCCTGAGAGATGTTGGCCTCAGCTCCTACACTCAACCTTCCCTCTGTGGGGAGGGCCGTAGGCCCTGGCTGAAAAAGTCCTAATCCAGAAACATAATAATGAGGAAGTGCAAAGTATTGTGACAGCCCAGATGAGGCACCAGGCCAGTGTAGATGCAGGAAGGTTTTGCAGAGTAAGGAACATTTGGGTTGGGTGTTGAAGGATGAGTAGGAGTTCTCCAAGCAAACAAGGTAAAGGGTGTTCCTGCTGAAGGTACTGTGGAGAAGGATACTGACTTGGCATACCTCTGAGCTGAAAAGAAAGGGCTTGGTTCCGGGCTTGGTGACTCACACTTGTAATCCAAGCACTTTGGAGGCCAAGGCGGGTGGATCACCTGAGGTCGGGAGTTCAAGACCAGCCTGACCAACATGGTGAAACCCCATCTTAAAAAAAAAAGGGGGGGGGACTTGGTTCTCACGGAGGTCTGGGCATGCAGGTCATTAAAATCACTGTGGTTAGGCAGGGCACGGTGGCCCACACCTGTAATCTCAGCACTTTGAGAGGCCGAGGCTGGTGGATCACCTGAAGTCAGGAGTTTGAGACCATCCTGGGCAACATGGTGAAACCCCGTCTCTACTAAAAACACAAAAATTAGCTGGGTGTGGTGGCAGACACCTGTAATCCCAGCTACTTGGGAGGCTGAGGCAGGGGAATCACTTGAACCTGGGAGGTGGAGGTTGCAGTGAGCTGAGATCCTGACACTGTACTCCAGCCGAGGTGACAGAGCGAGACTCCGTCTCAAAAAAAAAAATCACCGTGGTTAGAGTTGAGGGAAGCATAACTTGAGTGGTGGCTGGGGTCAGCCATACAGGGCCTGAGTGTCAGCCTGAGAAGCTGGGACTTTGTCCCGTGGGTGCTGGGGAGCCATGGGAGAGCAAGGAGTGAGCCAGGGATAAGCTCAGCTTGCAGATACAGAAAGACCCCTCTGGGACCCTATGGGAGATGGGACTGCAGGGAGAGACTGGAGGCCAGAAGGCCAGGGAGGAGGCTGGGGTAAGACTCCAGAGAAAAGAGGACAAGGCCTGAGCTGGGGCCAGGGCTGTGGGGACAAAGAAGAGGGAGTCAAGGCAGGCGGGCATGAGTGGGCTGTGGGCAGGGAGGCCATAAAGATGGGCCTGCACGTTTGGCTAGGGACTGAGGGAACATGGGGCTGCCCCTGACACAGGGAGCCTGGCAGGTTTTGGAGGAGGGCACTGAACCAGGAGTTAATGACTCTTCCACAAGGAGGACATGAGGCATTGGCATCTCAGGACTGGCACCAGGCTCACCAGCAGTGGGTCCCCTCTCCCTGGGGGGAGGGGGCTGGGCAAGGGCAGCCAGCCCCAGGCCCAGCATCTGTGTTGGGCACCGCAGAGTGTGGAGGGTGAGCAGCACGAGAAGGCAGTGGAGCTGCTGAAGGCGGCCCAGGGCTCGGTGAAGCTGGTGGTGCGTTACACGCCTCGAGTGCTGGAGGAGATGGAGGCCCGGTTTGAGAAGATGCGCTCTGCCCGCCGGCGCCAGCAGCATCAGAGCTACTCGTGAGTCCCTGGATCACCACACCCCTGGGGCTTCCACTGGCTCCCTTTAACCCCAGGCTCCCAAACCAGGCCAGTGCTTCCTGGACATTCCAGCCCTGGCCCCTCCTCTGGGATCCTGACCCTTGACCCCTGGCCCAGGCCCTCACTCCAGGCTCTTCTGGCCGAATCCCCTGGGGACCTCTTAGCTTCCTTCCATCCCAAGATGTGGAACCTACTGTGGCCGGGATCCCTCAGCCCACCTACCTTGCCTCTGCATCCCCAATCCTGCCTCTCTCATCTACCCGGAGCCCCTGTTAAACCCAGGTCCCTTCTCCACCCCCCTTGCAGGTCGCTGGAGTCTCGAGGCTGAAAGCACAGATCTGGACGCTCACGTGCACCCTCTCCCTGTACAGTATTTATTGTCCCTGGCACCTTATTTAAAGATCTTTGACCCTCACTGAGTGTCTGTGTGTCTGTCCTGCACCCCTGCGTTGGTGTCTTGAGATGTGGGGGAACGTGAGGAGCTGAGGTCAGGCCAAGTCTCTGAGAAGCCCTTTTCGGAGTCTGAGAGCAGAGGTTGAGACCTCTCCCTAGGTCTGAAGGCGGAGACAGGCCGGCTTCCAAGGGGCTAGTCCGAGGGAGGAGGCTGGGACCCCGTCTGGGTCTGAGTGCAAGGGAAGAACTGAGGACAACGCCGCCTACCGTTAAGAGTGTCTGAGGGCGAAGGCCAAATCCCACCCTCCGGAGTCCTGAAACGCAGCCGGAGCTAGTGGGCGGCCTCTGTGTGGGCGGGGCGGAGCGAACCATTAGTCTCGTCCGCCGGGGGAACCCTGCAGGCCGCACTACCATCTGCGTGGGAGTCGCGGGTGGGAGTGCCGCGTGCAGTTCCTGAGGCGGGCGCAGGGGTGCAGAATGAGGTGCCCTCGCCCACCAGGCGCTCACTCCACCTTCCAACTAGAGCGCGTCTTTCCGGAAGCTGCCTCCGCCTGGAAATCCAACCTTTAGCCTCAACCCGCTGCCCGCCCAGCCCTCGTGTCCCGTGCGGCGCGAGGGCCGGCGCGCGCCACTGCCAGGAGCCGGGGTCGCGACACTCGTTCCACGCCGCGCGCTACTCGCTCCGGGTGACATCATCCCCCTGCCGGGCTCCGCCCCCCGCCCCAGCCGCCGCACGCCGCGCACCTATTGGTCGACGCGCCTTATGCCCCGCCTCTCGCCCTCCGCCCGCGCGACCCCTCCCAGCCGGTGTGGAGGCGGGGTCTAGTCGCCGGCCGGCGCCGACGCTTCCTCCCATTGGCCGCTCTTCGCCGTCTGTCAGTCTCCTGTTAAAGGGGCCACGACCGCCCGGGAGCCGTGGGGGGGAGGGGGAGGGAGGAGGAATTTTTTTGGGGGGAAGGTGGGATTTGGGGGGCGCTGGTGGGCACCCCTGGATCTGGCGGCTGCGGCCTCGCGGGGGGAGGCTGAACGGTGACAGGGGCAGGGGGCTATTTTGGGGGTAGAAGGCAGTGAGAACGTGAGGGGGAGGGGGGACCCCAGCGCCCGAGCCGGAGCCAGAGACGCGGAGCCCGCGCGAGCCGCGGAGACAGGGCTCCAGGGCTCCGGAACGACAGAGCCGGGCCCCGGCCGTTGCCAGGGGCCCCGCCCGGCCCCCCCACTCCACCCCAGGTCCCTCCTGCAGCCCAGCTCCGCCCGCAGCCGCCGCGGACCAGGCAGGTAAGAGCCCGGCCCGGCCCTCCTGGCAGCGCCCGCCCCGGGGACCCCTTGGCGAGCCTCCTCCGCCTCCCCGAGATCCCGGATTCCCTTCCTCATCCCCGGGGACCCCCGAGCCCCGATTTCACAGCCCAACCCCAGGGACCCAGGCGTGCCCCTCCCGGCGCCCAGAGTCCCCGACCGAACCCTAGAATCCCGGGCGCACCGCCGCCTCGCGCCTCCTCCAGGGCCCAGGAGCCTGGATTTCCCGGTCCAGCCCCGGGACTCCCTTGAGCCTAGATCCCCCTTCCCGGCCCTGTTCAGGGAGCTCCAGACACCCGCCGCGGCGGTGCCAGACTCCCCGGGCGCGTCCGCATCGTCCCCGCTTCGCGCACCCCGTCTCCCGTCGTCAGCCTCGGGCTTGCACGGCCGGCCGCGTCCCTCGGTCCGGGCAGGCTCGGCGGCCGCCCTGGACACAGGCCCACTCTGGAGCTGTCCATGGTCAGCGCGCTCGGCAGCCTTGCCTCCCCCCACCGCCCGCCGCCGCCGCCAGGGAGGGGGCGCAGGCGGCGCGGGGATCCCCCCCGCCGCGCCTTTGACCCGGGGATACCCGGGCCCTCCCCGACCCGGGCGCCCCGGCCTCGGGGTTCCGCCGGCCAGGCTCGTGGCCCCGTCCTCGGCACCCCAGGTTCCTGGGACTCCAGCTGCTCCCTGAGGAGCCAGGGCTGCTGAATTTTCCTGTTCTGGTCGCCGTGGGGACCATGGCACCCGGGCGTGCAGCTCCCACCCTGTATGGGAAATCTGTCCGTGCCTACACCTCTGCTGGCCCCAGGTAGTAGCCCTCACCCCGTCAGAACCTAGGAATCCTGTTCCCCAGCATTGCTCTGCTTAGAACCTGGTTCAACAGCTCCTGTGTCCCGCAGACCCAACGACTCAGGCTCCTGGCACCCAGCGTCTGCTCCCTGAGGGACTCAGGCGCCATGACTCGCTTCCTTTGGGGGATCCAGAATGTGATTCTTAACGCAGTTCTCTGATTTCTGTTTACACTCCCCCTTGGGAACCTAAATGTCCTGGTCCCAGTCTTGTATCCCCTCAGGGACCCAGGAGTTCAGACCCCAGCTTCTGTACTGCCCACCAGCTTTTACCGAGGCTGTCTGCCCCAAACCCTCTCTCCAAACAAGACCTCAGGCTGTCAGCTTCCAATCCCCCATCATTTACCTCCACAACGATTCAGGAGTCCAGTCTCCTAGCTCTGTCCACTGCCTTCCCCAGCAGGTATCTAGTTTCTCAGCTCTCACTTTTAGGGACGAGGTCTTCACACCCTCATCGTTCTGCCCCATCAACTTCACATCTCCCGTGGCCTTAACAAACCCCTGTCTCATCCTCATGTCACCCCAGGTGGTGGCTTTGGAAGTCTCTACTCTCTCTCCCAAGACCCAGCTTCTTGAGATATTTCCAGCACTCCATTGCCCCCTGAGGCCCATATGAGTTCCCATTCTCCAAGTACACTCTCCTCTCCCAGGCCAATGAGCCCAACACACATCACTTCTTCCACATGTATTCTGTGGCTTGGGCTCATAAGGAAATCTGGAAGCTACCTACTGTCATCCAAATTTCTTCCTTCCTTCCTTTCTCTTTCTTCCTTCCTTCTTTCCTTCTTTCTTTTTCTTTCTTTCTTTCTTCCTTCCTTTTCTTTTCCTTCTTTTTTCTTTCTCTTTCCCTCCCTCCCTTATTTCTTTCTTTCTTTCTTCTTTCTCTTTCTTTCTTTCTTTTCTTTTTCTTTTTTTTTTTTAATCACCCCCCCCTTCTTTCTTTCTTTCTCTCTCTCTCTCTTTCTTCCTTGACAAGGTATCTCTCTATTACCCAGCCTGGAGTGCAGTGGCATAATCACAGCTGACTGCAGCCTCCACCTCGCCGGGCTCAGCCTCCTGAGTAGCTGGGACCACAGGCACACATCACCAGGCCTGGCTAATTTAAAAAAATATTTTTTTGGCCAGGTGTGGTGGCTCACACCTATAATCCCAGCACTTTGGGAGGCCTAGGCAGGTGGATCACCTGAGGTCGGGAGTTCGAGACCAGCCTGACCAACATGGAGAAACCCTGTCTCTACTAAAAGCACAAAATTAGCTGGGCGTGGTGGCACATGCCTGTAATCCCAGCTACTTGGGAGGCTGAGGCAGGAGAATCGCTTGAACCAGGAGGTGGAGGTTGCAGTGAGCCGAGATCACGTCATTGCACTCCAGCCTGGGCAACAAGAGTGCAACTCCATCTCAAAAAGAAAAAAAAAATTTTTTTATTTGTAGAGATGGGGGTTTCACCATATTGCCCAGACTGGTCTCAAACTCCTAAGCTCCTAAGTGATCCTTCTCCCTTGGCTCCCCAGAGTGCTGGGATTACATGCGTGGGCCCTCGCGCTCAGTCCGGCCACATTTCTTGTTGCACGTGTGCTCTTGCATTGCTCCATGTTCTAGACTCCTTCTAAACACAGGAACACTCCCGGTTGATGTCTGTTCTGTGTTCCACTCTCACTCAAGACATGGTCTGAGTTCTAGGCCAGATGCCAAATTCTAGGCATGTCTTTTCCCATTTGTTGTTTTCAAATATTTAGATAAGACCCCCTGAGCCAGATTCTGATGCCACCGTCTCCTCAGACATGTTCCAAAGTTCTAGCAACCAGTCCTTCCTTCTTTGCTAAATGTTCATTTTAAGTGTGTTCTAGGTTCCAGCCACATTTTTCTAGATTCCATTCTCTTCTGAGAGGCAATCTAACTTCTAAAATGTGTGTGTTCTAAGTATGTGCCCTAGGCTTCCTAATTCGTGCTATTGATTCTAGAATGCCCTTCCCTGTTTCCCTGTTTTACGTTCTAAGTTCCATTTAATTGCACGTTATTTTTTGTTGTTGTTTAGTTTTTATTTTATTTTGTTTTATTTTGAGATGGAGTCTTGCTCTGTCACCCAGGTTGGAGTGCCGTGGTGCTATCTCGGCTCACTGCAACCTCCAGCTGCCAGGTTCAAGCAATTCTCCTAAGTAGCTGGGACTACAGGCACATGCCACCATGCCTGGCTGATATTTTTGTATTTTTAGTAGAGATGGGGTTTCACCATGTTGGCCAGGCTGGTCTCGAACTCCTGACCTAAAATGATCCTCCTGCCTCCCAAAATGGTGGGATTACAGGTGTGAGTCACTGCGCCTGGCCTGTTGTTGTTTAGACATTGGGTCTCGCTATGTTACAGAGGCTTGTCTCGAACTCCTGGGCTCAAGCCATCCTCCCACATTGGCCTTCCAAAGTGCTGGAATTATAGGCATGAGCCACTGTGCCTGGCCCTAATTTCACATTCTGAAATGTAAAAGATTTCCAATGAAGTGTTCTATATTATGTTTTCCTTCCTCAGGTTCCAGGTTCTAGGCCCATTCCTTTTCTGTCAGTTTTTCCCCAAGTGAAGCCTTAGTTTAGAACTTGTTCCCTGGTAGATCGTGGGTTTTCTCCTCCATCTGCCACTCTGGCATTCTAAGCTTGTTCTAGGCTCTCTCCTCTTCTGGAGACTTCAGCCTAGAAATGTTCTTATTTCCAGAACAACCCCCCTCCTTTGCCAGCTCAGTCTTTATTCCAGGAAATGCTCAATTCTCAATGTGCATCCTTTTGATCCGTCCCCTGCCCCTCCCCATAGACACTTCTAAGTTCCTAGCAAACTCTTAGGCACATGATAAAACCAAGGATGTGACCCCTGCTATATTCTTTTTAAAAAATGTAATTAAGGTCAGATATGGTGGCTCACACCTGTAATCGCAGCATTTTGGGAGGCAGAGGTGGGCGGATCACCTGAGGTCAGGAGTTCGAGACCAGCCTGACCAACATGGAGAAACCCTATGTCTACTAAAAATACAAAATTAGCCAGGCATGGTGGCACATGTCTGTAATCCCAGCTACTCGGGAGGCTGAGGTAGGAGAATTGCTTGAAACTGGGAGGCAGGAGGTTGTGGTGATCAGAGATTGTGCCATTGCACACCCGCCTGGGTAACAAGAGGGAAACTCTGTCTCAAAAAAAAAATTTAATTAAATTAAAAAATCTATTTATTTATTTTGAGACTAGGTTATGAGACTGGATAATTTTTGTATTTTTGTACTTTTTTATTTTATTTTTTTGAAATGGAGTTTCACTCTTGTTGCCCAGGCTGGAGTGCAATGGTGTGATCTCAGCTCATTGGAACTTTTGCCTCCCTGGTTCAAGCAGTTCTCCTGCCTCAGCCTCCTGAGTAGCTTGGATTATAGGCATGTGCCACCACACCGGGCTAATTTTGTATTTTTAGTAGACACGGGTTTCTTCATGTTAGTTAGGCTTGTCTCGAACCCCCAACTTCAGGTGATCTGTCCATCTCGGCCTCCCAAAGTGCTGGGATTACAGGTGTGAGCCACCACGCCCTGGCCCCTGCTATATTCTGTTATACCTTCATCCCTAGTAGGTTCTGAGTTCTAGATTGTATCTGCTGACTATGTTTGTTATGTATTGCATTAGGTGCATTTATGGGTATCATGTATGTCGGGTTCTGGGGTGCCCTGGACACTAAATTATGCGGTTGCTCTTGGCTGGTTCTAGATTACAGGCTTCAGAACTTAGTTCTAGAATACACCCCTCTACTTAGTCCTATGAGCCGTTGTTACCCCAAGTCATCGAAAGCGTGGAAGCATTCTGCACCCTGTCCTGTGTCTTCATGCCAGTAGTTTTTTAGGTTATATGTCCAGCCTTGCTGTGTTTTATTTCCTTCTAGGGGAATTTAAGGCTTTGGGACAGCCTCCCTAAAACATCTCTGTTGCATCGTCTGAGTGAGTTGCTGGTTTTGGATATCCTGTTGGTTTTTGGCCGAAGGCTGGCCTGCCCTCTTAGAATCGTTTTCCTGAATCTTTCCTCTCAGTGCTGGGATTCGCCTGTCTAGATTCTCAAACGCACCTCTTTAAACACCCAAGGGGACAGGAACCCAGCTCCCTCTTCTCCCAGGGCCCAGGGCCCTCAGGCCCTCCTCTCCTCACAGGAGTCCGAGGCCCCGGTCCCAGGCTTTGGACACAGTCCGCATATTGGGAGGGGCTGGGAATTATCCAAGCTCAGAACCGGTTATGTGCTGCCCGCAGGGGGAGAAGGAAAGGAAGGAACTGAGTGAAAGTCCCTCCCGCTTTCTGCCGGGCCAGCTGGACCCGTCGGACCTGATGTGTGCGGAGGGAGCGGTTCAGGGGGCCTGGCTTCATCTCCGCCCTCCCCTGGCTCCAGGGACCCAAGTCCCGCCTTCTCGCCCAAAACCCCTCCCCTTTCTCCTCCCCCGCCATTGAATATAGCCCCAAGGGGGCTGGGGCTGGGGTTGAGGGGGAGCTCCCAGAACTCCTGGGTCCTGGAGGAGTAGCTGTGTCCCCAGGGGCCGGGGAGAGGAGGAGTCTGAAGGCTGGGATTTCTGGATCTAAGCGAGAAGGCCGAGAGCCCAGACTTTTGTCTCTTAGGGGAGGACAGGGGTACCGTCTGCAACTGCTGGGATTGGGGAGGTGGGGGCTGGAGGCTCAGCCTCCTGGGGTGTGGGGGAACCAAAGGGACGGGGGGGGGCGGGTAGGGAACCTGAGGTAGGGGGGGAACCTGAACCCCTGTGACCTGAGGGAGGCGGGAGCTAGTTCTTGAACTTCTGGGTCATGAAGAGGGAGGTGACTAGCGTGGTCCTGGCCATGCCGGGTTTTTTTTTTTGGAAATGGAGTTTTGCTCTGTGCCCCAGGCTGGAGTACAATGGCGTGATCTCGGCTCACTGCAACCTCTCCCTCCTGAGTTCAAGCGATTCTCCTACCTCAGCCTCCTGAGTAGCTGAGATTACAGGCTCAGGCCACCACACCTGACTAATTTTTGTATTTTTTTAGTAGAGACGGGGGTTTATCCATGTTGGTCAGGCTGGTCTTGAACCCCCAACCTCAGGCGATCTGCCCCCCTCCCCCACTTGGCCTCCGAAAGTGCTGGGATTACAGGCATGAGCCACAGCTCTCGGCCACCCTGTGGCCTTCTTAAGGCATGGTTCTGGTCTGGGCGTCAGTTTTCCTACCCATGCAGTGGGTTGAGGGTAGAGACTGATTTTAAACACACATTCCCTCAGACAATGCCAGGGTCACTCAGCCTTTGTTCCTTTGAATGGGCCAGGCCTAGGTTTCCTGCCAGTGTCTGATGGAGTCTGACTTCAGTTTTCCCAAATCCTCTCACCCAGGTAGCCAGGGTTTACCTAGAAGCAGTGGGTTTCAGTTTATCCTGTGCCACGATTAGAATGGATAGGCCTGGCCAGGCATGGTGGCTCATGCCAGGTAAATAGATGGCTCAGGCACGGTGGCACACTTTGGCATGCCGAGACAGGAGGATCCCCTGAGTCCAAGAGTTTGAGACCAGCCTGGGCAACATAGTGAGATCTCGTCTCTACAAAAAGAAAAAAAAAAGGCGGAGCGCGGTGGCTCATGCCTGTAATCCCAGCACTTTGAAAGGCCGAGGTGGGCGGATCACGAGGTCAGGAATTCACGACCAGCCTGACCAACATAGTGAAACCCTGTCTCTACTAAATATACAAACAGTAGCTGGGCATGGTGGTGAATTCTTGTAATCCAAGTTACTCGCGAGGCTGAGGCAGGAGAATTGCTTGAACAGGGGCCTGAGAGGCGGAGGTTGCAGTGAGCTGAGATTGTGCCACTGCACTCCAGCCTAGGCGACAGAGTGAGATCCTGCTTAAAAAAAAAAAAGAATAGGCCTCAGTTTCCCCTGGCAGCACCTGGTGGCCAGTCTTTGGTTTTCCTGGTGGAGTGACAGGGTGGTGGTGCCTGTTTCCCTGTGTCATGATCAGAGTGGCTGGGCCTCAGTTTCTTCTGTGCGGTGCCTGGTTTGCCCCAACTGTTTCTCCTACGTGGTATCCGAGTGGCCGTGTCTCAGTTTCTCCGTTGTGCCTTGACGAGGCCGGTATGTTCCTTGACCCTCCCTGCCCCGCAGGCCCGCACCGCCGCCATGATGTGCGAGGTGATGCCCACCATCAGCGAGGATGGCCGGCGGGGCTCGGCGCTGGGCCCAGATGAGGCGGGCGGGGAACTGGAGCGCCTCATGGTCACGATGCTCACGGAGCGCGAGCGCCTGCTGGAGACGCTGCGCGAGGCACAGGACGGGCTGGCTACGGCGCAGCTGCGGCTGCGCGAGCTCGGCCACGAAAAGGACTCGCTGCAGCGTCAGCTGAGCATCGCGCTGCCCCAGGTCTGGGCGGGGCAGGGGCGGGGCCTGAGGGGGCGGGGCCTCGGTGGAGAGGGCGGTCCGGAAGGGGCCGGGCTTGGCGCCTGGAAGGGAGGAGTCTGGGCGAGGTTTGCCATTAATGGGCGGGGCCTGAGTGGTAAGGGAGAGCGGGACTTAGCAGGGTGGGCGGGGCTTTCAAACTTCCAGTCCCAGGGAATGGAGGAGATAGGGAAAGGATTGAGCTGAATGTCCTGATCCTGCCAATGTCTGGACAGGAGTTTGCAGCTCTGACGAAGGAGCTGAACTTATGTCGGGAGCAGCTGCTGGAGAGGGAGGAAGAGATTGCAGAGCTGAAGGCGGAACGGAACAACACGCGGGTGAGGGGTGTTGAGGGCGGGGCCTAAGTGGGGGCGGGGCCTCGCGTTGTTGAAATAGGGGGCGGGGCCTCGCGGTGTGGCAGCCTGACCTATTTTTTCCCCCATCTCGCCTTCCTGTCTTCTCTTTTCTGCTTACATTTCCTGGCTGGTCTCCCAATGCGGTCCCACTCCTTCCTCCCTGTCTCCATAACTTTTCTCTCTTCTGCACCACCCCTTCCTTGACCCCGACCCCACCTCTGATATCCTCCTCTCTTTCCCTGACCTGTCTCTCTCGGTGCTCCTTTGTTTGGCTCCATCTTTTCCTCCATGTGTCCTCCCTATCTGTCACCCTTTCTCTCAACCCTGCCCCTTTTCCCTTGCCTGTTTTCCTTGACCCCATGCCCTGTGCCTGTAGCTGCTCCTGGAACACCTGGAGTGCCTGGTGTCCAGGCACGAGAGGTCACTGCGCATGACCGTGGTGAAGCGCCAGGCCCAGTCCCCGGGTGGGGTCTCCTCGGAGGTAGAAGTGCTCAAGGCTCTAAAGTCCCTCTTCGAGCACCACAAGGCCCTGGATGAGAAGGTATGAGAATTGGAAGAGCAGGGGTGGAGAACGGAAACCCTTAGTTGACTGGGGCTGTTTTGAGTGGGAGAGGTTCTGGCTGTGATTGGTTGGGGATGTGCTGAGTTGGAAGAACGTTGACTGCGATTGATCGGGACAGCCTACAAAGACTGGGACCTGACTGGTTGATAGCAGAAAAATAAACCAGGATGGGGTCTACCAGTGGGTGGGGCAGCCTGGGTAGCTGGTTGTGGCTGCATACCGGTTATGGAGAGAGGAGTCCCAACGCCGCCCTATCAGACCCGTCTTAGAGGTGTTCTGGGCCACGGGCAACTGTCCTAAATTGGGTTTGGCCTCCAGCTGACTATTGCCCTGCCCCATCCCCAGGTCCGGGAGCGGCTGCGGATGGCGCTTGAGCGAGTGGCAGTGCTAGAGGAGGAGCTGGAACTGAGCAATCAGGAGGTGTGGGTGTGGCCAAGAAGGGGAGGTTGAATCCAAGGGGAGGGGCTAAGGGACAGCCCAGTGGGGCGGAACCGATTGGGTGGGTTCCAGAGAGAATCTAATGGGGCAGGACTAGGGCAGACAACCAACGGAGCTGGACTATGGAGAGAAACCAGTGGGTTTCCTAAGAGGGCACACATTGCGCAGGGCTCCGGGAAGAACCTCCCAGTGAGAGTGAGATTAAGGGTAGAACCAGGGACTGGGGCTCAGGCTGGGACTAAGGAGGAAGTGATTGGATGGGGAAAGTCAGGGCTAAAGCGGAAACCTTCCCCCGGAGGCTAAGGGGAGGAGTAAGGGTAGACCCCCTCCATGGTGGCGGCTAAGGAGGGATGTAAGGAGGGTACGGGGCCTAAGATTAGATCGTGGGGTGGGCATGGCCCCAGCAGGACCGAAGGCATTTCAGATGGGGCCCCCCATCCCCTTAGAGGACCAGTGCCAGTGAGAAGTAGAACTGGGGGTTCAGGGAGTCCCTGTGCTCTGATTTCCCTTTCACGCTTCCAGACTCTGAACCTTCGAGAGCAGCTGTCTAGGCGGCGGTCAGGGCTGGAAGAACCGGGCAAGGATGGGGACGGGCAGGTGAGACATGGAAGTCCCCTCCCCATGATCTCCATTCCACTCTCTGACCTTGTGATGGTGTTTGCAGTCGGTGTGATCCAAACAGACGGCTGCACCTCTAAGACCGTCACAAACCTTTGACCTCTGATCCCAGTCACCTAGCTAACTTCTGTGACCGCCTCACTGACCCCCGTGGACTCTGACCTGCATGATCCTTATTGATCTTTGATCGACTTTCAGCTGATTGACTTTCTCCTTGCATTCCCTCTGTGTCTCTGGGAGACACTCTGGGATGTTGTCCCTTCCTTCCCTCACTCCAGACTCTTGCCAATGGCCTGGGTCCTGGCGGGGATTCCAACCGGCGCACAGCAGAACTGGAGGAGGCCCTGGAGCGGCAGCGCGCCGAGGTGTGCCAGCTGCGGGAGCGCCTGGCGGTGCTGTGCCGTCAGATGAGCCAGCTGGAGGAGGAGCTGGGCACTGCGCACCGCGAGCTGGGCAAGGCGGAGGAAGCCAACTCCAAGCTGCAGCGCGACCTCAAGGAGGTGAGGCCCAGGGAGGTGGGCTGCCTTCGATCGCTCGCCTTTCGGTAGCCCTCTCTCTCTTGCGCATTGCTCATGAATGGTGGAACTTTGATTCAGTCCATAGGCTGAGTGGCTCCTCCTCTCTCAGATTCAGTTTCCTCACCTGTGAAAGGAGATGTGTGATTCTCAGAGGGTGAGCCTGTGGCGCAGAGTAGGTGCTCATCACTACTTTATTACCTCTGGGTCCTTCTCTGGTGCCTCTAAATTAATCAATTTTTTTTGTTTTGAGGGGGATGGAGTTTCGCTCAATAGCCCAGGCTGGAGTGCAGTGGCCTGATCTCGGCTCACTGCAACCTCTGCCTCCTGGGTTCAAGCGATTCTCCTGCCTCAGCCTCCTGAATAGCTGGGATTACAGGCGAGTGTCACCATGCCCAGCTAATTTTTGTATTTTTAGTAGAGCTGGGTTTCACTGTGTTGGCCAGGACAGTCTCGATGTCTTGACCTCATGATACACCCACCTCAGCCTCCCAAAGTGCTGGGATTACAGGAGTGAGCCATCACACACCCAGACCGTTTTTTCTGAGACGGAATCTAGCTCTGTTGCCCAGGCTGAAGTGCAGTGGTGAGATCTTGGCTCACTGCGACCTCACTGTAACCTCTGTCTCACAGTTCAGGCGATTCTCCTGCCTCAGCCTCCTGAGTAGCTGGGACTACAGGTGTGCCCCACCACTCCTGGCTAGTTTTTGCTTTTTTTGTTTGTTTGTGTCTTTAATAGAAATGGGGTTTCATCATATTGGCCAGGCTGGTCTCGAACCCCTGACCTCAAGTCATCTGCTCACGTCCGCCTCCCAAAGTGCTGGTATTAGAGGCATGAGCCACCTCGCCCAGCCTCTAGATGGAATCTTTTGTGGTTATTTCACCCCTTCCTGGCTTAGGCCCCTTTATCCTAATCCCGGTGACCCTAGGGAGCTTCTGGGATATTCGGAACTGGATATTTATTTATTTATTTATTTATTTTTTGAGACGGAGTCTCGCTCTGGAGTGCAGTGGCGCAATCTCAGCTCACTGCAACCTCTGTCCCCCAGGTTCAAGTGATTCTCCTGCCTCAGCCTTCCGAGTACCTAGGATTACAGGCATTTGCCACAACACCCGGCTAGTTTTTTATATTTTTAATAGAGCCGAGGTTTCACCATCTTGGTACCAGGATGGTCTCAATCTCTTGACCTTGTGATCCACCCGCCTCGGCCTTCCAAAGTGCTGGGATCACAGTTGTGCACCACCGCGCCCAGCCGGACTTGGATTCTTGACGGCGGTGGATGAGCACTAGGACTAGCCTGAGCAACATAGCGAGATCCCATCTCTATGAAAGAAAAAAATTAGCCAGGTGTGGTGGCAGGTGTTTGTAGTCCCAGCCACTAGGGAGGCTGAGGCATGAGAATCACTTGAGCTTGGGAGGTGGAGGTTGCAGTGAGCCGTGATTGTACCACTGCACTCCAGCCAGGGTGATAAGTGAGACTATCAAAATCCAGCCAGGCTGATAGAGCTACACTGCCAACAACAACAACAACAACAAAAGAGAGGCTGAGTGCAGTGGCTCACACCTGTAATCCTGACACTTTGGGAGGCCGAGTTGGGTGGATCCCTTGAGATCAGGAGTTCAAGATCAGCCTGGCCAACGTGGTGAAACCCCATTTCTGCTAAAAAATACAAAAATGAGCCGGGTGTGGCAGTGTGCCCCTGTAGTCCCAGCTACTCGGGAGGCTGAGGCAGGAGAATCGCTTGAAACAGTGAGGCAGAGGTTGCAGTGAGCTGAGATGGCATCACTGCACTTCAACCTGGGTGACAGAGCGAGATTCTGTCAAAAAAAAAAAAAAAATTAGCCAGGCGTGGTAGCAGGTGCCTGTTATCCCAGCTACTGAAGAGGCTGAGGCAGGAGAATCGCTTGAAATCGGGAGGTGGAGGTTGCAGTGAGCCGAGGCTGTGCCACTGCACTCCAGCCTGCGTGACAGAGCAAGACTCCCTCTCAGAAAAAAAAAAGAAAAAAAGAAAAAAAACAAAGAAAGAAAAGAGAAGAAAAGAAAAAACAAAGAGAGAAAGAGATAACCTTCATGTGGGATTTTAAGCCTGGATAGCCGCGGGGGCTGTTAGGAAATGTAGCATGTAGCCCACCACGTGGGCTACCAGATTGAGGGTCTATCTCTCATGAGACCTTGGAGCACCCCTTTTGGGGTTCTAAGCCTCTGCTACTCTGGTAGCTCTTGGGAGGTCTGGCCTTCTAGGTAAAAAGGATCCTTATTTCTCAAGAGACCCCGGGACACTGGTCTTTGATTCTAAGCCTGCGCTGTTCCAGAAATCAGTGAGAAATCCGAGGCCTGGGTTTTGAGGAGATGGCTGGAGTGGAGACTTCACATCCCACGGGCCTCAGACCCTCTCCACCTAGAAGATCTGAGCCTGCAGTGCCCTAGAAGCTCATGAGAGGTGTAGCACCAGCATTTTAACTCGCAGGTGGCAGGGACTTAAGATGGGCTAGTCCTGGGAGCTCTTAGCAGGTGTGTTACCACCATTCTGACTCCCGTGTCAGGGCACTTGGTTTCCCAGGGGGTGCCTCGTACGCTCCCCCAGGGTCTGACAGTCCACGCGGCCCTTTGTCACCTCCGCAGGCGCTGGCTCAGCGGGAAGATATGGAGGAGCGGATCACGACGCTGGAGAAGCGCTATCTGAGTGCCCAGCGCGAGGCCACGTCTCTGCACGACGCCAACGACAAACTGGAGAACGAGTTGGCCAGCAAGGAGTCGCTGTACCGGCAGGTGGGGGCGCAGCCCGAGAGGGGCGACGGGGGCAGCGCCGGGGCCCAAGTGACCCAGCCTGTCCTCTCCCCCGCCTCTCCCTCCCTCAGAGTGAAGAGAAGAGCCGTCAGCTGGCCGAGTGGTTGGACGACGCCAAGCAGAAACTGCAGCAGACGCTGCAGAAGGCGGAGACCTTGCCGGAGATAGAGGCGCAGCTGGCGCAGCGCGTGGCGGCGCTCAACAAGGTGTGGGGACGACTCGGGTTGGGGATGGGGCCGGGCCTTGCGTGGAGGAAGGGGTGGGGCCCAGAGGAGGCGAGGCGGTGAATCTGGAAGGGTAGGAGGGAGGCCCGAAGCCTGGATTTGGGGGAAGGGGTGGGGCCCAGGGGGCTGGGAAAGGGACAGCCCTTGAAATGGGGAGAGCCTGGAGGTTTGCACGGGGGACGGATGACAGCCGGGTTCTCTAACCTGGACTGAAAGGACGGGTAGCCTGGGACCTGAGAGGGAAGGACCAGGTCCTGAAAAAGTGGACTAGACTCAGGTGGGGCCTGAATCAGCGGTGCAGTGGAGGAGCCTGGCGCTTTGGGGGCGGGGCCTGGTGTCCAGCCTTGGAGGAGGTGGGGCTCGGAGCCTGACTGATCCTGGAAGGGTAAAGTCACAGGCCATGGGTTCCATCCTCTAGGCCGAGGAACGTCATGGGAACTTCGAGGAGCGGCTTCGGCAGCTGGAGGCCCAGTTGGAAGAGAAAAATCAGGAGCTGCAGCGGGTAAGGGGGCAGAGGGCTGCATAGAGGGTGGGGCTTCGAGGCTGGGCGGAGCTTAGTGGGCGCGGGGGGGGTTGGGCGTGGCCCGGGGCGGGGCTTAGAGCAAGGGCGGTGCTCTGGGTGAGGTGGGCTTGAGCACCCCCGCCCCGCTCTGCTATGTGCAGGCCAGGCAGCGGGAGAAGATGAACGACGACCACAATAAGCGGCTGTCCGAGACGGTGGACAAGCTGCTGAGCGAGTCCAACGAGCGCTTACAGCTTCACCTCAAGGAGCGCATGGGGGCGCTGGAGGAGAAGGTGCGCCCGCACCCACGACTGTGGGCACTAGGAATTCTGGGACTACCTCTTGTTGGAATCCTGGGTCCTCAAGCCTTTCCCCTAGATCCGTTATTGGAAGCCTCCCTAAACCCCAGCGTCTTGAGTTGGGCAGGCTTCTCTGCTCTATTGCGCAGACCACTTTTTCGCCTATTCTAGACGTTCCAAGAGCCGAATTCTGGGGAACCCATGCCTTGAGTCCTTGACTTTTCCCAAAGCCTCCAACCCCATGGGCCCCCAACCCTGAACCCTCTGAGATTGCACAGAATGTTGCATCCCGAGGCTCCTCTCCCCAGAAACATTGTTACCCCTGCTCCCCCGAAACTCACCATTTGTGTCCGTCTCATTCCTCCTGGGTCCCCTCAGGCCTATCTGTGCTCATTGGGAGCTGCCTGCAGCTCCAAGGGCATGCCCCCTCGGGCCCCACTCCCTCACTCACCTCTGTCCCCACAGAACTCTCTGAGCGAGGAGATTGCCAACATGAAGAAACTTCAGGATGAGCTGCTTCTAAACAAGGTAGGGTGCCCTGAGGGAACAGGAGGAGGATGTGGGGCAGGGATGGCTGAGGCTATGGTCCACAAGGCTAGCAGGGGCTGTTCCTCCCGGGTGGAGCAGATTCTAACACGACACCTCCAACCCTGGCCCCCAGGAGCAGCTCTTGGCCGAAATGGAACGGATGCAGATGGAGATCGACCAGCTGCGAGGGAGGCCGCCATCCTCCTACTCCAGGTGACAGCAGTCCTCCTGCCCTGCCTCTGCCACTGAGCCCTGCTGGCCAAGCTCCTCCCTTCTGATCCCCACCTCCTGTCCTCCCAAGACTTCCACTGACCCCTCTGTTTTGTTGTTTTCCCCGACACAGTGTCTTACTCTGTCACCCAGGTTGGAGTGCAATGGCACGATCCTGGCTCACTGCAACCTCCACCTCCCAAGTTCAAGCGATTCTCATGCCTCAGCCTCCCAAGTAGCTGAGACTACAGGGGTGCGCCATCACAGCTGGCTAATTTTTGTAGTTTTAGTAGAGATGGGGTTTTGCCATGTTGGCCAGGCTGGTCTGGAACCCCTGACCTCAATTCATTCTCCCATCTTGGCCTCCCAAAGTGCTGGGATTACAGGTGTGAGCCTCCATGCCTGGCCCCCTCTGATTTTTGACACTGACTTCATTTTTTCTTTCTTTCTTTCTCTCTCTTTTCTTTTCTTTTCCCTTTCCTTCCTTTCTTCCTTCCTTTCTTCCTTCCTTCCTTCTTTCTTCCTTTCTTTCTTTCTTTCTTTCTTTCTTTCTTTCTTTCTTTCTTTCTTTTTCTTTTCTTTGATGGAGTCTGGCTCTGTTGTCCAGGCTGGAGTGCAGTGGCGTGATCTCAGCTCACTGCAGCCTCTACCTCGCCTGTTTAAGCACTTCTCCTGCCTCATCCTGTGGAGTGGCTGGGATTACAGGCACCCACTACCATGTCGGGCTACTTTTTTTATTTTTAGTAGAGACAGGGTTGCATCATGTTGGCTTGGTCTTGAACTCCAGACCTCAAGCGATCTGCCCACCTCAGCCTCCCAAAGTGCTGGGATTACTGGCCTGAGCCACCAAGCTCGACCCCTTGGCCCTGACTTTATGACCCCTGACCCTAGGTCTGTCTCTGTGACCCCTTACCTCTGTACCCTTTTCCTGACCCCTTGGTCCCTGACTGCCTTTCTCATGCCCACAGGTCTCTCCCTGGCAGTGCCCTGGAGCTCCGTTACTCTCAGGCACCCACATTACCTTCTGGTGCCCACCTGGATCCCTATGTGGCTGGCAGTGGCCGGGCAGGCAAGAGGGGCCGCTGGTCGGGGGTCAAGGAGGAGCCCTCCAAGGTTAGCAGCTGCCTCTGGGGCCTGGACTGTGCAGGGCTTGGGCCAGCAGCGGTAGGAAGTGGAGCTAAATCCCTAGGGTTCTGGGAGGAAGCTGGGTTGAGAGGCAAGATCTCCTGGACTCACCCACTCACCCTTTCTTCTCTCCTTTCCCACAATCATATCATTCCCTCTTGCCTGGATTTCTCCTCACATGGATGTACTACCTGGTGAGAACCTGACAGTAATGATGAGACGGGGAGGAGCGTGTAGAATCCCAGACTGGGCAGGGTTAGGTGAAGAACAGGAGCGGGCTGCGTCTTAGTAATCAGGGGACGGGGTGGAGTCATGGGTGTGGGTGTGGCTTAGAGAGGTTTGTGGGAAGAAGAACAAAGACCTATCAAGAGAGGAAGTTGGAGGCTGGGCACGGAGGCTCACACGCCTGTAATCCCAACACTTGCGGGGGCTAAGGCAGGCAGATCACTTGAGGTCAGGAGTTCGAGAGCAGCCTGGCCAACATGGCGTCTCTACTAAAAATGCAAAAGTTAGCCGGGCGTGGTAGCGGGCGCCTGTAATCCCAGCTACTTAGAAGATTGAGGCAGGAGAATCGTTTGAACCTGGGAGGCAGAGGTTGCAGTGATCCAAGATCGTGCCACTGAGCTCCCCAGCCTGGGCGAAAGAGCGAGACTCTGTCTCAAAAAAAGAAAAAGAAATAGTGTTGGGCTGGGAAAACCGTCAGTGAGGTAGCACAAGGTTAGGGTTATGAGTGAAGACCCAGTGCCAGCCTCGGCCCCCACCCACCGTATGTCCCTCTGTCCCCACACAGGGACAGGATTGGGAGCGATCTGCCCCTGCGGGCTCCATACCACCCCCATTCCCTGGGGAGCTGGATGGCTCTGATGAGGAGGAGGCGGAGGGGATGTTTGGGGCGGAGCTGCTGTCCCCCAGTGGGCAGGCTGACGTGCAGACGCTGGCCATCATGCTTCAGGAGCAGCTGGAGGCCATCAACAAAGAGATCAAGTGAGTTGTGGCTCCGCCCCACCCCACCCCACCCCACCCTGCCCCACCTGAGCTGACTCCATAGCCCTTCTGGCTCTGGTGATCCTGAAAGCCTGAGTCCATCTCCTCTTACACCATCAAGGAATTATTCCCGTTCAACACTCGCTCCACTGTCCAGGCATCCCCTAGGATACATCTGGAAGTCTTTCATGTGGTACCTATACATATGTCCCCCGGCCAGTACTCACCAGTCCGCAACACACCAAAGACTGCATCCCAGAATACCCCAGTTCCACTCAATGCATCAAGAATCTTCCGTTACGCCATGGATTTTGTGGCTTCACATAGTCAGTGCCCAGAGTCTCCCACTACCCCAAGAATCTCAAGACAACACAAGGTTCCCAACCCCTAACACCAAGAATCTCATCCTAACACATTAATCAATACCTTCAGCTCCATATACCAAGAATTTTTAATATAAAAAAGTCCCCTGCTGGGCTTGGTGGCTCACGCCTATAATCCCAGCACTTTGGGAGGCTGAGGCAGGCAGATCATCTGAGGTCAGGAGTTTGAGACCAGCCTGGCTAACGTGGTGAAACCCCGTTTCTACTAAAAATACAAGAAATGAGCTGGGCATGGTGGCACGTGCCTGTAATCCCAGCTACTCGGGTGGCTGAGGCAGGGGAATTGCTTGAACCTGGGAGGCAGAGGTTGCAGTGAGCCGAGATTGTGCCATTGCACTCCAGCCTGGGCAACAAGAGTGAAACTCCATCCCGAAAAAAAAAGTCCCCAACTTATTAAGAAGGTGTCAGTGATGTAAAGTCTACCTGGATTCACCAGCAATATCCGTAGTCGGCAATTCTCCTATAACACACTCTCCAGGAGCCTTCCGCAGATATACCAACATGACACGTGACCACTGCCTTCCATCCACACTCTGACTTGACATTCCATTCTCACATACTGAAAGACTCCATCCCCTTCCCAGATCCTGGATTAACCCAGGTCTCTGATCTCACACTGTTCCTGTTATGACCTTGCTCTTGCAGACAGTCTTGAACTTGACCTTTTCTCCATAGTAATCCCTTCATGATTTTCCAAACCACTTGGCTATCATATTGGGGCCACCCTGATGCAGACCCCAATCACCTTGACAGCCCTAATCCTGCCATGACTTCCTGAGAATATCATGACCCCTTGACTCTCCTTGAGCCTGGGAGGCCTTCAGAAATCCACCAAGCCCCTCTGATGTCATTGCACCTTCCCCGGAATGCCCCTTGCCCCACCAAGCCTTTCTGGCCCATTGTCATTCTGGATCCTCTCTCCTGCTATCTGCTGCAGCTCCTTACCCCATTTCCCCTATTTCCCTCCTCAGGCTGATCCAGGAGGAGAAGGAGACAACAGAACAGAGGGCAGAGGAGCTGGAGAGCCGGGTGTCCAGCTCTGGCCTGGACTCATTGGGCCGCTACCGCAGCAGCTGCTCCCTGCCTCCCTCTCTCACCACCTCTACCCTTGCCAGCCCCTCCCCTCCCAGCTCTGGCCACTCAACACCCCGGCTGGCACCCCCTAGCCCTGCCCGTGAGGGCACCGACAAGGCTGTGAGTATTCCAAAGTCTCCCCGGCCTGGTAGGGGGAAGGGAAGAAGAGGTCAGAAGCAGGGCTCCCCAGAGAACAGCAACGGTAACCCCTCCCACCAGTGGCTTTCCAAAGCAACCTTAGCTTTCCCTAAAGGTTCAAACTCAAAGGGCAAAGGCGAGGCTGAGTCGCTGGGTTCTTGAACCCTAACTTTTGCTTTAGTCAGTTCTGGTCTACTTTTATTTCTTATGCATCAGGTTTCTGCATAGGATTGAAAAAAAAAAAAAAAAAGGTTGGGCACAGTGGCTCACGCCTGTAATCCCAGGACTTTGGGAGGCCGACGCAGGTGGGTCACGAGGAGTTCAAGACCAAGTTGGTGAAAACCTGTCTCTCCTAAAACAAAAGGTCAGCTGGGCATGGTGGCAGGTGCCCATAATCCCAGCTACTCTGGAGGCTGAGGCAGAGAATTGCTCCAACCTGGGAGGTGCAGGTTGCAGTGAGCCGAGATTGCACCGTTGCGCTCCAGTCTCGGTGACAGAGCAAGACTCCATCTCAAAAAAAAAAAAACAGTTTTTGTGACAACATGCATTTGAGAACTACAAATTAGATCCTCAGAACTGACCTTTGAGGAAGGCAAAGAGATATTGGCCCTATTTGACTCCCTTAAATTCAGCTTTCCTGTGTTCAGAACCTGTGACTCATTCGCTTTCTTTGAGGCCAAGCATTTCCCAATCCCGACAACAGAAGTGAAGATACTATACATGTGAGCTTGTCAAGCTCCAAGGGACCTACAATCATCGCCTTTCTGCAACTCAGGCTGGGTGTGGTGGCTCACGCCTGTAATCCCAGCACTTTGGGAGGCCAAGGCAGGTGGATCACCTGAGATCAGGAGTTTGAGACCAGCCTGGCAAATATGGTGAAACCTCATCTCTACTAAATACAAAACAATTAGCCAGGTGTGGTGGCGCATGCCTGTAATCCCAGCTACTCAGGAGGCTGAGGCAGGAGAATCTCTTGAACCTGGAGGGCAGAGGTTGCAGTGAACCGAGATTGTGCCATTGCACTCCAGCCTGGGCAACAAGAGTGATATTCCACCTCAAAAAAATAAAAAGCTTCTGCAGCTCACCCTGACTCGAGCTAGGCTACCTTTGGGTACTGTGTTCTAAACCCCACAAACCCGACACAGCCCTTAGTAGACATCCCAGTTAATAAGGAGCCCCCGACATGACCCCTTGAACTCAATCCAGCATCTGTGCCCTCTGTCCTCAGAATCATGTTCCTAAGGAGGAAGCTGGAGCTCCACGAGGGGAGGGGCCGGCCATCCCAGGAGACACCCCACCACCCACTCCCCGCTCTGCTCGTCTTGAAAGAATGACCCAGGCCTTGGCACTGCAGGCGGGGTCCCTGGAAGATGGGGGACCCACACGGGGAAGGTCAGCAGGGACAAGCGATGGGGACAGGGAGAGGCTTGGAAAGATGAGAAGGGAGTGGACAAGGACTTCGGAGGAGAGGGGGCATCCCAGGCAGGATATGCACTCATTCTCTCCTGCTTTCCCAGTGAGGGCACCCCAGATTCCCTGCACAAAGCCCCCAAAAAGAAGAGCATCAAGTCATCCATAGGCCGCCTCTTTGGCAAGAAAGAGAAGGGACGAATGGGGCCCCCAGGCCGGGACAGCTCTTCTCTGGGTGAGTGCCTCACTCCAACCCTTCCCTCCTTTGTTCCTTCGTCTCTTCCTCCCTCCCTTTCTTTCTTCTTTGAATATTCATTTGACATTCATTCATGTCTTCATTCATTTAGCGATTCATTTAGAATCTGGAAAGAATACAGCTTGCCAAGGTAGACAGGAGGAGGAGGGAAAAGGAAAGGGCACTCTGGGGCCTGCTTGGGTGACTGGGTGGGTAAATGAACTTGTTTCATTTACCTATTTTTTGTTGTTGTTTTCTGTTTCTTTTTCTTTCTTTCTTTATTTTTTTGAGACCAAGTTTCACTCTGTTGCCCAGGCTGGAGTGCAGTGGCACAATCTTGGCTCACTGGAACCTCCACCTCCGGGTTCAAGCGATTCTCCTGCCTCAGCCTCTTGAGCAGCTGGGACTACAGGCGCCCAGCACCATGTCTGGCTGATTTTTTGTTTCATCATGGTGGCCAGGCTGGTCTTGGACTTCTGACCTGAGGTGATCCACCCGCCTTGGCCTCCCAAAGTGCTGGGATTACCAACTCATGTCCCAACTTTTTTTTTTTTTTTTTTTTTTGAGACAGCGTCTCACTCTGTCACCCAGGTTGGAGTGCAGTGTGCAATCTCGGCTCACTGCAACCTTTGCCTCCCAGGTTCAAGCAATTCTTCTGCCTCAGCCTCCTGAGTAGCTGGGACTACGGGCATGCGCCACCATGCCTGGCTGATTTTTGTATTTTTAGTAGAGATGAGGTTTCACCTTATTGGCCAGGCTGGTCTTGAACTCCTGACCTTGTGATCTGCCTTCCTCGGCCTCCCAAAATGCTGGGATTACAGGTGGATCTCCTGACCTCGTGATCTGCCCGCCTTGGCCTCCCAAAGAGCTGGGATTACAGGCGTGAGCCACTGTGCCCACCCTAGTTTACCTATTTTTTCTTTTCTTTTTTTTTTTTTGAGATAGAGTTTTGCTCTTGTTGCCCAGGCTGGAGTGCAATGGTGTGATCTCGGCTCACCGCAACCTCCACCTCCTGGGTTCAAGCGATTCTCCTGCCTCAGCCTCCCGAGTAGCTGGGATTACAGGCATGTGCCACCACGCCTGGCTAGTTTTGTATTTTTAGTAGAGATGGGGTTTCTCCACGTTGGTCATGCTGGTCTCGAACTTCTGACCTCAGGTGATCTGCCTGCCTCAGCCTTCCAAAGTACTGGGGTTACAGACATGAGCCACCACACCTGGCCATTTACCTATTTTTTAAATAGAAGAAGAGGGTGGGGCGTCCTCAAGGCAGGGTACCGTGCTATGGTGTCCTGGAGCCTGCTTGCACTGACTCAGGAGATCCGCTATTTCAGGAACTGACATCACACTGGTAGCTTGAAATTTGCCATGATGGGATTATCTATACCATGGAAATTAGCAAATGCTACAATTCAGGGATACCCTTCTGCCTCCCCAGGGAGCCAGTTGTTAGGTATTTACCAGCACACCACTGCCACCTTACCAAGCCCAGCCCAGTGCATCCAGCCGGATTTCGGGGATGTCTCCAATTCATTGGCGCTTTTGTCTGGCTTTATCACGTCCTCAATGTGCCCTCACTCCCTACTCCCTCAGGACCTCTGCCTTTCTGGCATTTTCCTCATCACCTCCAGCATGAAAGATTCTGCCTCCCCCTTGAGATTTTCCCAAATTTTTACTCCTCCCTGCCTCCAGCTGGAACACCCTCAGATGAGACACTGGCCACTGACCCTCTGGGACTAGCCAAGCTGACAGGCCCAGGAGACAAGGACCGAAGGAACAAGAGGAAGTGAGTGTGTGTGTGTGTGTGTGTGTGTGTGTGTGTGTGTGTGTGTGTGCAGGGGTGGTTGTAGTGAACAGAAATGAAAATTCAATGCTGGAAGTGGGTATCTGTGATCCTGAACTTGCTTGCCTGGAAATCTAGGAACTCCTAGAGTTTTTCTTTATTTTCTCTCTTAAAAAAGTTTTTTTTTCATTATCATTATTGTTTTGAGACAGAGTCTCACTCTGTCACCCAGGCTGGAGTGCAGCGGTGCATTCTCGGCTCACTGCAACCTCTGCTTCCCGGGTTCAAGCGATTCTCCTGCCTCCGCCTCTCAAATAGCTGAGACTACAGGTGTGTACCACCACGTCCAGCTAATTTTTGTATTTTTAGTAGAACGGGGTTTCACCATGTTGTCCAGGCTGGTCTTGTTCTCTTGAACTCGTGATCTGCCCACCTCGGCTTCCTAAAGTGCTGAGATTACAGGCGTGAGCCACTGCGTCCTGCTGTTTTCCTTCTTTTATTTTTTCTCTCTTTTGATAGAGGTTGGTGGGGAGAGGATTTACAGATTCACATGTATTTTTGACCTTCTGCCATGTTTTATACATTCATAAAACGTGTGTGTGTGTGTGTGTGTGTGTGTGTGTGTGTGTGTGTGGTGGTGATGGGGGCCATCCAAAGGGCAGGGCTGTCTCTACCCGACAGCTTCTATCCTGGCCCCTTCACCCCCACAGGCATGAGCTTCTGGAGGAGGCCTGCCGCCAGGGCCTGCCTTTTGCTGCCTGGGACGGGCCCACCGTGGTGTCCTGGCTGGAGGTACTGAGGCCCAGAAATGCTCTGACTATTGGTCCCCAACCCCTCGGACAGCCCAGTGGTAGGGGCTGCCTGGTCCTCCTGGCACCACCTTGCTTCTAGCCCAGAGGTGGGGTGGCCATGGGCTGGGCAGGTGAGGACCCGGGAGGGCTGAGCTTCCTGTTCATCTAAACAGCTTCTTTCTCCTTCCCGTTCCACCCCTGCCGATCTGGCCTTGCCCACCTGGGTCATGGTCTCCTGTTGTTCTCTCTACTCTCTCTTTCTGGATTCTCTGTCTCTATTTTTCGGCATCTCTGACCATGCTTTTGTCATTCCCCATATTTCTCCTCTTGTCTCCGATGGCCCTTCTGATGTCTCTCTGTCTCCCCCTTCCTGTCTCTCCCCACCCTCTTTTTCTCCCTCCCTTCTGCACTGCCCCCCCATTTGTCTTCCTTGTCCTGTTTTTTCTCCCTGTGAACTTTCCTGCGCATCTGTTTCGCCTCCCCTTGCCTGTCCCCACCTGCCTGTCCCCTCTATCTCTCTGGTTTTCTCCTCCTCTGTCCCCTCTGTCCTTCTGTCCCTCTGCTGCAGCTGTGGGTAGGCATGCCTGCCTGGTATGTGGCCGCCTGCCGGGCCAATGTCAAGAGCGGTGCCATCATGGCCAACCTGTCAGACACAGAGATCCAGCGTGAGATCGGCATCAGCAACCCGCTGCACCGACTCAAGCTACGCCTCGCCATCCAGGAGATGGTCTCGCTCACCTCGCCCTCGGCCCCCGCCTCCTCCCGCACCGTGAGTGTCCGGCGGCCAATCCCAGCCTTCGCTTCTTCAGGGCCCCGCCTCTTTTCCTCAGTCTAGCCAATCCTGGGCCTGCTCACTCCAGCTTTGTCCCACGACCCTGCTTCCCGTTGGTTCTCACCCCTCTCAGGCTCCCATTTGCTTCCAACTCTGCCTGTGGTCCACGTGGCCCCTTCCCTGACTCTCCCTCCCCTCGGCATTTGCTGTCCCACTCAAATGTCACCGCCTCCAAGAAGCCTTCCTTAAGTCATCAGCTAAACTAGTTTCCTTCATCATTCTAGCACATCAGCACCTTCTAATTTTCCCCATAGCATTTATTGCCTTCTAATTATTTTATCTTTTCGTTCCAACTTTTTATTACGATAAATTTCAAACACACAGAAAATCATGTGTGCCGAGTTCAGCAATTCTCAACCTTTTGCTGTACTTACTCTGTTGTGTATGTCGGTGCGGGGAGTGGAAAGTTCGGGCTGAATATCCCTTAGCTGAAATACGCGGGGCAAGAAGTGTTTAGAATTTGTGATTTTAAAAAGTGTTTTTGGAATATTTGCATATAAGTGAAATATCTTGGGGATGGGAGCCAAGTCTAAACATGAAATTCATTTATGTTTCATATGCATCTCATACACATGCCTAAAGGGAATTTTATTATACAATATTTTAAATAACTTTGTGCATGAAACAAAGTTTTGACTGCATTTTGATTGTGACCAGATGGGGGATTTTCCTCTTGTGGCCTCATGTCAACACTTACCAGTGCCATGGCTCACACCTGTAATTCCAGCCTTTTGGGAGGCCTTGGGTGGCTAATCTCTTAAGCCCAGGAACTCAAGAAGAGCCTGGACAACATGGCGAAACCCCGTCTCTACTAAAAATACAAAAATTAGGGCAAGTGTGGTGGCTCACGCCTGTAATCCCAGCACTTCTGGAGGCCAAGGCAGGCAGATCATGAGGTCAGGAAATCGAGACCATCCTGGCTAACACAGTGAAACCCCCGTCTCTACTAAAAATATAAAAAATTAGCTGGGTGTAGTGGCACACGGCTGCAGTCTTAGCTACTTCAGAGGCTGAGGCAGGAGAATCAGTTGAACCCAGGAGGTGGCAGTTGCAGTGAACCAAGATCGAGCCGCTGCACTCCAGCCTGAGTGACAAAGCAAGACTGTCTCAAACAAACAAAAGACAACAACAACAACAAAAAACCCAAAATTAGTTGGGCATGGTGGCGCACACCTGTAGTCCCAGCTACTAGGGAGGCTGAAGTGGGAGGATCTTTTGAGCCCAGGAGGTCAAGGCTGCAGTGAGCTGTGATTGTCCCACCGTACTCCAGCCTGGATGACAGAGAAAATCTGCATCAAAAAAAAAAATTTAGAATTTTGGAGCATTTTGGATTTTAGATTTTCAGGTTGGGGATTCTCACAGACCTATGCTTGAATGTAATTTGAGGATATCATAACAGTTTAGCCCCCAAAATTACTTTAGTGGATCTTCTTCTTCCTCATAAACACCACATTCTTTTTTACACCTAGGGGCATTTGCATTGTTAATTTTTTTTTTTTTTTTTTTTTGGCAGTCTCACTCTGTTGCCCAGGCTGGAGTGCGGTGGTGTGATCTTGACTCACTGCAACCTCTGCCTCCTGGGTTTAAGTGACTCTCTTGCTTCAGTCTCCCGAGTAGGCACATGCCACCATGCCTGGCTTTTTTTTTTTTTTTTTTTTTTTTTTTTTTTTAAAAAAATTTGAAATATTTTAACCACCAGGGGTGAAATTTTGAAAAAAAAGAAAAAAAAAAAAAAAACAAAAAAGGTAAAAAAAA
>CAUYLG010060949.1:0-26378 GCA_963573385.1 Cacajao melanocephalus | reverse complement strand
AGAGACTGGCAGCATTTTGCCCCTGCTATAGAGATTTGTGGAACTTTGAACCTGAGAGAGATATTAGGGTATCTGGTGGAAGAAATTTCTAAGCAGCAAAGCATTCAATAGGTGACTTGGGCATTGTTAAAGGCATTCAGTATTATAAGGGAGACAGCATAAACACTTGGAAAATTTGTAGCCCAAAAATGCAACAGAAAAGAAAATCACATTTTCTAAATAGAAATTCTAACCAGCTACAGAAATTTGCATAAGTAATGAGGAGCCAAACATTAATCCCCAAGACAATAGGGAAAATGTCTCCAGAGCATGTCAGAGGTCTCACAGCAGCCCCTCCCATCACAGGCCCAGGGGTGTAGGAGGAAAAAATAGTTTTGTAGGCCAAGCCCAGAGTCCTTATGCTGTGTGCAGCCTAGGGACTTGGTGCCCTATGTCCCAGGTGCTCTAGTTGTGGCTGAAATGGGCCAACACAGAGCTCAAGCTATAGCTTCAGGGGGTGTAAGCCCCAAGCCTTGGCAGCTTCCATGTTGTGTTGAGCCTGTGAGTGCACTGAAGTCAAGAATTGGGGCTTGGGAACTTCTGCCTAGATTTCAGAAGATGTATGGAAATGCCTGGATGCCCAGGCAGAAGTTTGCTTTGGGGGGGGGCCCTCATGAAGAACCTCTGCTAGAGCTCTGCAAAAGGGAAATGTGGGGTTGGAACCCCCATACAGAGTCCCTACTTCAGCACCACCTAGTGGAGCCATGAGAAGAGGGCCACCATCCATCAGACCCCAGAACTGTAGATCCACTGACAGCTTGCACTGTTCGTCTGGAAAAGCTGTGGATACTTAACATCAGCCCCTGAAAACAGCTGGGTGGGAGGCTGTACCCTACGAAGACACAGAGGCAGAGCTGCCCAAGATCATGAGAACCCACCTCTTGCATTGGCATGACCAGGAGATGAGAAATAGTCAAAGAAGATCATTTTGGAGCTTTAAGATTTGACTGCCCTGCTGGATTTTGGACATTAATGGGGTCTGTAGCCCCTTTGTTTTGGCCAATTTCTCCCATTTGGAACAGCTGTATTTACCCAATGCCTGTACCCCCAGTGTATCTAGGAAATAACTAACTTGCTTTTGATTTTACAGGCGCATAGGAGGAAGAAACTTATTTTGTCTCAGATGAGATGTTAGACTATAGACTGTTGAGTTAATGCTGAAATGGGTAAAGACTTTGGGCGGCTGTTGGGAAGGCATGATTTGTTTTGAAATGCAAGGACAGGAGATTTGTGTGGGGCTGTGTCCCTACCCAAATCTCATCTTGAATTGTAACCCCACAATTCCCACATTTCATGGGAGGACTCCAGTGAGAGGTGATTGAATTATGGAGGCAGGTCCTTCCTGTGTTGTTCTCAGGATAGTGAATGAGTCTTATGAGACCTGATGGTTTTAAAAATGGGAGTTTTCCTACACAAGCTCTTTATGCTTGCTGCCATCCATGTAAGACATAACTTACTCCTTCTTGCCTTCTGCAATGATGTGAGGTTCCCTAGCCACATGAAACTGTAAGTCCACTTTCTCTTATAATTTTCCCAGTCTCAGTTATGTCTTTATCAACTGTGTGAAAACAGAGTAATATAATCAGTGATGACACCTCTAGGAAACAAATACATATTCCAAACAATTTACCCCTTTAAAGTGTACAATTCAGATGGCTTTGGTATTTATGCACAAACGTGCACTAATTCCAAATATCTTCATCACACCTCCCATCAGACATAAACACAGACACACACAGACACACAGACACACACACACACACACACACACACACACAAAGACACACACACAGAGTATTCTACCTTTGCTCCTAAGTTTATTATCACAATTCTGTGTCACTTGAATTTCCATGTGAATATTAGGAACAGTTCGTCAGTGTCTGCAAAAAAAAGGCATTTGAGATTTTGATCCAGTTTAAATTGAATCTGTAGATTAATTTGGGGAGCACTGTCATTTTAACAATATTAAATCTTTTAATTCATGAAGATGGGCTTCATTTTCTTTCATTTAGTTCCTTAATTTTCTTAAATGACATTTTGTAGTTTTCAGTGTAACAGTTTTGTATTCCATTTAAAAATTAATTTCTAATTATTGTGTTTATTTATTTATTTAAGACTGAGTTTCACTCTTGTCATGCAGGCTGGAGTGCAGTGGTGAAATTTTGGCTCACTGCAACCTCTGCCTTCTAGGTTCAAGTGATTCTCCAACCTCAGCCTCCCAAGTGGCTAGGATTACAGGCAGGCACTATCATTCCCAGCTAATTTTTGTATCTTTAGAAGAGATGGGGATTCACCATGTTGGCCAGGCTGATCTTGAACTCCTGACCTCAGATGATCTGCCTGCTTCAGTCTCCCAAAGTGCTGGGACTACAAGTCTGGGCCACTGCAGCTGACCCACTGTATTTGTCTTACTATTAAAATTTTACTGTTTCAAATGGTATTGGTTTCTTAATTTCATTTTTGGAGTGTTTTTTGCTAGTGTATAGAAATAAAATATATTTTTGTTTCTTATGACCTAGATAAACTTTTTAACCTCTAATAGACTTGTTTTCTTTGGATTTTCTTTAAATAAGATCACAGTCTGAAAACAGAGTTTTGGTTCTTCTTTTCAAATATGGGTACCATTGTTGTCTTATTCTTTACTTCAAAAGAAAACTTTCACTTTCACCATTAGCTACAATACTATGTATGAGATTTGTGTGGATGCCTTTTGTAAGCTTTAAAAATTTTCCTTTTATTTCTAGTTTATTGAGTGCTTTTAATGGGTAAGCTTTGTCAATTTTTTTCTGCATCTACTGAAATGGTCATTTTTCCTTTATTATGTAAATACAGCACATTTCGTTGATTGTTTTCATGTGTTAAACGCCCCTTTCAATCCTGGGATAAATTTTATTTGGCCAAAGTGCAAAATCACTTTTATATATTACTGAATTCAGCTTACTTTTTACTTTGAGAATTTTGTGTATATATCATTAAGAGATATTGATCTACAGTTTTTTCTTCTATTGTTGGGATGTCTTTGTGTAGTTTCAGTATTAGTATAATAATGGCTATATAAGATGAGTTGGAAAATGTCCCATACTCTTTCATATTTTTAAAAAAACTTTGTGAAGGACTGATATTAATTGCTTTTTAAATGTTAGATAGAATTCACAGATTACATTATTTAATTCTTGGTTTCCCTTTGTGGAAAATGTTTGACTATTAATTCAATCTATTTTTATATAGGTCTATTCAAACTGTTTACTTCTTGGGTTGGCTGAGCAGTCTGTATCTTTCTAGAAATTTGTCCATTTTACATGCGTTATATATTTTGACAGTTGCATTGATAATGTTATTTCTATGAAGTGAGCAGTATTGTCCACCTACTCATTCTTGATTTAGAAATTAATATCTTCATTAAAAACAACCTATCAGCTAAGAATTTTTCCATTTTTTTGCAATTTCCAAAGAACAAATTTCAGTTTTTCTCTGAATTTTTTGTTTCCTATTTAATTAAACCCTAAGCTTCATATTTATTTCCACTTCTTGCTCTGTTTTCTAGTTTCTTAAAAGTTAGGTTATTAATTTGAGTTCTTCTTTGCAATAAATTTTTCTTAGAACTCTTTTAGCTGCATCAAAGTTTTGAATATGTTGTTTCCATTTTAATTCAGCTCAAAGTATTTTCTAATTTTACTAGTTATATCATTGAATCATTGGTTATTTTGAAATGTGTCATTTAATTTCCACATATATGTGAATTTTCAAAATTTCCTTCTGTTATTGATTGCTAATTTGATTCCATTGTGGTTGGAGAACATACTTCACGTAATTTCAATCCTTTTAAATTTACCAAGCCTAGTTTTATCTTTAATATATAATCTATCCTGGAGAATATTACACATGTACTCAGCAGACTGGTGCATTCTGCTGTTGTTGGGTGCCATGTTTTACAGGTGTTTATTATGTCTAGTTGGTTTACAGTTTTCAAGTCTTCTACTTTCTTGGTGATCTTTTGTCTACTTTTCTACCCATTATTGAAAGTGGGTTAGTGAAATCTCTATTTATTGTTAAATTGTCTATTTCCATCCTCAGTTCTGTTTCTGCTTTATTCATTTTGAAATTCTATGATTAAGTATATATGCGTTATAATTGTTATGCCTCTTTGATGAATTGACCCTTTTATCTGAATATTTGTCTTGTTTCTGTTAACAATTTTTTTGTCTTATATAGTAACTATTTTACTTATAGTTTGTATAAAGTGTATTTTTATATCCTTTTACAGTCAATATTTTGTGTCTGAGTCTAAAGTATGTTTTGTATAGAGTATATAATTTAATACTTTTAAAAATATCAATTCTGTCTTATTTGCTTTTTGAAGCATTGAATCCATTTTCATCTAATATAATTACTGATACAGTATGATTTACAGATGCTATTATTTTTCTATGTTTTTCTTATATCTTGTTATCCTGTTTTTTCATTATCACCTTCTTTCAAAGGATTTCTTTAAGTGTAGCATTTTGATTTCTTTGTTGTTTATCTTAATATGTTTTTTATTTTCTTAGAAATAGCCTAGGGATTAAATTAAAGTCATTTATTATAACAGTCTAGTTTAAATTTATACCAAATTAATTCCAATAGTATACAAAAACTTTGCTCTTACATAACATTAATTCTTTTCCTTTTGTCACACAATTTAAATCTTTGTGTTTTAATCTTAGATATGAATTTTTTAAATTATTCCTTTCTTCAGTTGCCTTTTAATTAAGACAGAAACACACACACGGTGTTGCAAACAAAAATGCACTTATACCTTTAGTTTACTGTTGTAGTTACCTGTATGGTGTTATTTATTCATCTGCATGCAAATTATTGTCTTGTGTCCTTTTCTTTCAGCCTGAACATTTTCTGTATCATTCTTTTGGGGAAGATATGTGAACAAATAGTTCTTTGAGTTTTGATTTTCTCAGAATGTCTTAATTTTTCCTTCATTGTTGAAGAATAGATCTGCTGGACATTAAATTACTGGCTGGCAATATTCTTTATGTTAGCACCTTGAATATGCCATCCCAGTGCCTGCTTGTCCCCAGGGTTTCTGTTAAGAAATAAGCTAGTAATCTTACTGAAAATGACCAATATATAATAGATTGCCTAACTCTGGCTGCTTTCAAGATTTGAATTTGTCTTTGTCTTTTGACATAGTATGATGTATTTACATGTTGATTATATTTCATGTTCTGCTTAGAGATTTTTGTGCTTCTTGGATCCATAGCTTAATATATTTTTTTAAAATTAAATCTATGGAGTTTTCAATCATTTCTTCAAATGTTCTTTTTTTCTCTCTCTCCTGTCTTTCTGAATCTTCCATTCTGAGTATGTTGATGTACCTGATGGTGACTCATAGGATTCTGAGGCTGTGTTTATTTATTTTTAATTTTTTTTTCTTTTTTTTTTTTTTTTTTTTTCCATTTTGAGATGGAGTCTTGCTATGTCACCCAAGCTGGAATGCAGTGGCATGATCTTGGCTCACTGCAACCTGTGCCTCCTGGGTTCAAGTAATTCTCCTGCCTCAGCCTCCTGAGTATCTGGGGTTACACATGCATACCACTGTGTCCCACTAATTTTTTATACTTTTATTAGAGACAGCGTTTCACCATGTAAGCCAGGATGATCTCAATCTCCTGACCTCACTATCCACCTGCCTCAGCCTCCCAAAGTGATGGGATTACAGGTGTGAGCCACCTCACCTGGCCAACTGTGTTTATTTTTATTCATTTTTTCTCTTTCTCAGATGATATATATCAATTAATATACATTCAAGATCATTCATTTTTTTACTCTGCTATCTCAAATCTGCTATTGAGTCACTCTAGTGAAATTTCATTTAAGCTTATTGGATCATTCTGCTCCAGAATTTTTATGTGATTTCTTTTTATTATTTTATTTTTTATTTTTTTTAAGACTGATACCTTTTAATTCAATATTTGCATGGTGTCTTTCACATGTACACTTGGTTAATTTTTATGTATAGTAATCATTATAACAATGATTTTTTTCTTTTGTGGACTCCCCACTTTCTAATGTCAAGTTATTTTTTTAATTGCGTTTTAGGTTGTGAGGTACCTTTTGTGGACTATTCCCCACTTTCTAATGTCAAGTTATTTTTTTTAATTGCGTTTTAGGTTGTGAGGTACATGTGAAGAACATGCAAGATTGTTGCATAGGTACACACATGGCAGTATGATTTGCTGCCTTCCTCCCCATCACCTATATATGGCATTTCTCCCCATGCTATCTCTTCCCCAACTCCCCACCCCACACTGTCCCTCACCTATTTCCCCGCAACAGACCCCAGTGTGTGATGTTCCCCTCCCTGTGTCCATGTGTTCTCATTGTTCAACATCCACCTATGAGTGAGAACATGCGGTCTTTGGTTTTCTGTTCTTGCACCAGTTTGCTGAGAATGATGGTTTCCAGGTTCATCCATGTCCCTACAAAGGACACGAACTCATTTTTTATGGCTGCATAGTATTCCATGGTGTATATGTGCCACATTTTCCCTGTCCAGTCTATCATCGATGAGCATTTGGGTTGGTTCCAGGTCTTTGCTATGGTAAACAGTGCTGCAGTGAACATTCGTGTGCATGTGTCCTTAGAGTAGAATGATTTATAATCTTTTGGATATATACCCAGTAATGGGATTGCTGGGTCAAATGGAATTTCTATTTCTAGGTCCTTGAGGAATCGCTAGTGCACTGTTTTAAAAGCATATGTTCTTGGTCATTTATTATTCCTAGGATAGAGAATGTGGTTTATTCTCCCATATCTTCTCTAAGATTCTATTTGTTTGTCTTCTAAAATATAGTATGTTATCAATAAAAAATATTTGTTAGAATGTGAAAGTAATAAGCATCTATTATACACACTATAAATATTTAGAAACTACTCTGTTATTATAGTTATGCACCACATAACAATGTTTTGGTCAATGATAGACCACATATAAGACGGTGGCCCCATAAGATTATAATGCAAGTAAAAATTCCTATCATCTGCTAGCATCATAGCCATCATATTGTCATAGCACAATGTGTTACTCACGTTTGTTGGTAATACTGGTATAAACAAACCTACTGCCCTATCAGCTATAAAAAGGTGTAGCACAGGCCGGGCATGGTGGCTCACGCCTGTAATCCCAGCGCTTTGGGAGGCTGAGGCGGGTGGATCACGAGGTCAGGAGTTCAAGACCAGCCTGACTAACATGATGAAACCTCATCTCTATTAAAAATACAAAAATTAGCTGGGCGTGGTGGTAGGCACCTATAATCCTAGCTACTCAGGAGGCTGAGCCAGGAGAATTGCTTAAACCCAGGAGGCAGAGGTTGCAGTGAGCCGAGATCACACCACTGAATTCCAGCCTGGGTGACAGAGCAACACTTGGTCTCAAAAAAAATAAATAAAGTGTAGCACATATAATTATATATAGTACATAATACTTGATAATAATGACTATGTTACTGGTTTATGTATTTATTATACCATATTCCTTATCATTATTTTAGGTTACTCCTTCTATTTATTAAAAAAGTTGGCAGGGCATAGTGGCTCACACCTGGTAATCCCAACACTTTGGGAGGCCGAGGTGGGGGATCACGAGGTCAGGAGTGTGAGACCAGCCTGACTAACATGGTGAAACCCTGTCTCTACTAAAAATACAAAAATTAGCCAGATGTGGTGGCACACACATGTAATCCTAGCTACTCAGGAGGCTGAGGCAGGAGAATCACTTAAACCTGGGAGGCGGAAATTACAGTGAGCCAATATTGCACTCCAGTCTGGGCCACAGAGCAAGACTCCATCTCAAAAACAAAAACAAAAACAAAAAAGTTAACTGTGAAACAGCCTCAGGCAGGTTCTTCGGGAAGTATTCCAGAAGAGGCAGTATTATCATAGGAGATGACAGTTCTATGGGTATTACTGCCCTTGAAGACTTTCCAGAGGGAAAACATGTAGAGGAGGAAGATAGTAATATTGATAATCCTGACCCTGTGTAGGCCTAGGCTAATGTGTGTTTGTGTGTTCGTTTTTTTAAAATAATATTCACAGTGGCTTTATTAATAATCATTAAAAACTAGAAACAGCGCAAATGTCCAACCCAGAGATGAATGTATAAACAAACTATGATGCATCAATACAACAGACTATGCAGCAGTAAAAGGGAACCAGCTACTGATTCACACAACAAAATGGATTAATCTCAAATGCATTTTGCTAAGAAAGAAGCCAAACTCAAAAGGCTGCATACAGTGTTGTTCTGTGATTCCTTTTATAGGACATTTTCCAAAAGCCACAATTAGAGAGACTGAAAACAGATTATTGATGGTCAGTGAAGAATAGGGGTACTGCAAAGTTGCCCAAGGGAACTTTTGGGAATAATAAAACTGCTCTCTGTATCTTCTGAGAGTTACACAACCATATGTATTTGTCAAAGTGAACGACTGGGGAGGGAAAATGGGAGTTCCTATTTAATGGATACAGAATTTCTATTTGAGATGATGAAAAAGTTCTGAAAATGGATAGTAGTGATAGTCACACAACATTTTGAATATGTTCAGTGCCACTGAAATATACATCTAAAAATGGTTAAATGGTAAATTTTATGTTACATATATGTATTTTTAACTTTTACTTTAGGTTCAGGGTTACATATGCAGGTTTGTTATATAGGCAAATTGAGTGTCACAGGGTTTGGTGTACAGATTATTTCGTCACCCAGATAATAAGTATGGTACCTGACTGGTAGTTTTTCAGTCTCACTCCACCCTCAAGTAGGCCCCGGGATCCATTGTTCCCTTCTTTCTGTCTATATGTGCTTAATATTTAGCTCCCCCTTATGAGTTGGAACATGTGGTATTTGGTTTTCTGTTCCTGTGTTAGTTTTCTTAGGATAATGACCTCCAGCTTCATCCATCTTGCTGCAAGGGACATGATCTAATTCTTTTTTATGGCTGTGTCATATTCCATGATGTATATGTACCACATTTTCTTTCTCCAGTCTACCATTGATGAGCATTTAGGTTCATTCTATGTCTTTGCTATTGTGAATAGTGGTGTGATGATGTACCTTAGTTTTTGACCAAAAAGTTTAAAAAGGAAGAATTTAAAATTAGAAAGCTTATAGAATAAGGATATAAAGAAAGAAAATATTTTTGTACAGCTGTACAATCTGTGTATTTTAAGCTAAGTGTTATTACAAGAGTCAAAAAGTTTAAAAAAATGAAGTTTATAAAGTCAACTAAGCTTGATTGATTATTGAAGAAAGAAAAAATTAAAAGAAAAATTTAGTGTAGCCTAAGTATACAGCATTTTTAAAGCCTATGTTAGTGAATAATAATGTCCTAGGCCTTCACATTCACTGACCACTCCCTCACTCACTCACCCAGGGCAATGTTCATGGTAAGTGCCTTATATAGTTACATGTATACCATTTTTAATCTTTTATACCTCATTTTTACTGTACCTTTTCTATGTTTAGATATCTTTAGTTATAAAAATACTATTATGCTACAATTGCCTATACTAGTCAGTGCAGAAAGATGCTGTATAGGTTTACAGCATAGAAACAATAGGCTATACTGTATAGCCCACATTTGTAGTAGACTATACCATCTAGATTTGTGTAAGTACACTCTGTGATGTTCATACAGTGACAAGATCACCTAATGATGGAATTCTCAGAACATATCCCTGTCCTTAAGCAACACATGACTTTATATATCTATAAATTAAGGAACTGTTATTTTTATAAAAATATTTATGTTATCCTGAAATAGAGGCAATCAAAATAGGTATTCATTGGGTGCTCTTAAAATGCATAGCTTCTTATGAGCAAGAGGAGACTCTCCATGTTAAAATTGTAAAATGCTTATTAGATATGTTGCCATAATTTTACATAATTTATCTTTGCATATTGATATCCTAGATGTAATTGAGAACTCTCTAAATAGATGGAGTACTATGAATAAAATGGAATTCAAATGATATGGATTTATATATGTAATATGGAAAGTAAGAAAGACTTTTTTTAAAAAGGCAGATGACAGAACAGTGTGTATGATATGGTCTCATCTGTATTTAAATATATATATATATATATATATATTTTACATACTGTTATGCTTATATAGACAATTTCTGGAAAGATATACAAGAAACTGCCAAAGTGTTTACTTCTGGGGAGGAAAACTGAGAGGATAACTTTACCTTTTTCTTTTAATATCCTTTTGTGTAGCTTGACATTTTTAACCTGAATGTACATAGCTTTATAAACAAAGATTCCAGATGTATTAGGCATGTACATAGGTGTTCTATCACTATCTTTTCGTAAAAATTTACTTGGGTTATCAGCAGACATTGGAGAAACCTAATAATATGGATGACACTGATGTAATAGCTTTAAAAACCTAGTCTTAGAAAATACATGGTAGTATTTTTACTCTGTAAGTTTATTTTGTGGGAGGGAGAGTGTGGTGGTGATTCTGTTATGTTAGTTCAATGAAGTAATTAAGTTAATATGGTAAATATTTAAGTTATGCTTAAAAAGTGTTAATTTGAAATTAAAATTAAAATTGTATTTAAGAGTTTTCTAGCCAGTTAATTTCTAAAATAAACAGGTAATGGAAAAAATGTTCTATGGTAGTTAAATTTCTTTAGTAGAGTTAGGCTGGATTGTGCTACATTTCATACTTTTCAGTGCTGTACTTTATATTACTTTTTCAGAACATTAAAACTTATGCAGTGAAACTGAATAATGGCAATGTTTTTATACCCTTTTATAGCCATTTCTTTATCATAACCTCCCCCTATTTTCTGTTAGCTAAACTATAAGCACCTTTCCATTAATTTATGAAAATTATAGTTGAGATAGCACATTATCACTGATCTGTATGGCACTTTCAGCATGTTAGAAGCAAAGGTCCAAGCAACATAAAACACATCAAAATTCATTAATGTGGTATTGATTATTTTTTGGATAATTAATTTTATTGCAGACCCTTGAAAGAGATAATGAGCTGCAAAGGGAGAAGGTAAAAGAAAATGAAGAAAAGTTTCTTAATCTTCAAAATGAGCATGAAAAAGCACTAGGAACTTGGAAAAGACATGTAAGTTTATTAAATAGTAAAATAGTAAAATATTTTAAATAGTTTTAGACATGTAAAATAACTGTAAATGCTAAGAAAATACTGCAAAAATATTAGAGGACTAAAATCAGACACTTTTTTTTTTTGGTCTCATAGTTCCAAAAAGGTGAATGCTTTTTAAAAGCTAAATTTAATAAAATTCCCTGTAATGCTTTTATGCATGGAAGACCACACAAATACATGTTTGTGTATATATGCATATATATGTGTGTGTGTGTGCGTGTGTGTGTGTGTGTGTGTGTGTGTGTGTGTATATATATATATGAGTTCCTGTATGTGACAAAGAAAAATTAATTTACTTTTTGATAAAACCACTGCATAGTATTTTAGTAAATGAATGCAATAATTATATTATTATTAACTGATCTATTTTGCTTTCCTCAGCAGTTTTGTTGAGATATATTAGAGCCATGTTTAGAACGTGTATGCGGTAGTTGAGTTCTATAGTATTAGCATTTTATCATATTAACAACATAAGAGTTGATATATTTTAAACATGACTCTTTCCTTAAATCACATTTGTTTATTTTATAATAAATTTTAATTCACCAAAGTAGATAAAATAATAGTGTAAAATGATATAAATTCAAATTGTGAAATATAAAGGTTTAAACATTGGTGGACCCCAAAATTGATTATTCTATGTTAATATAAATTTTCATTGCATTTAAAATTCTTTTTAAATAAATGACAGAATAAAAAGTCACTATAAGTTTTTGAAGCTATATTTTGGGAACGTATTATTATGTTTTAGACTATTATGTTAATTATATAATATAGTAATGGATATCTAAATACCAGCTTGATAATATTTTCTGTAGCTTATTTTGTTTGATTTAAATTATTATATAAGTAACTTGATTTGATTCATTTGGAACTAGTATGTTTTCTTAATTTATATTTTGGAGAGATCAAGTCTTCACTGATGATTTTGATAAGGTTTACTTAAATCTAAGAAAAATAGTTTGTATTTAATTGTAGAATACTAAAAAATTCTTAATTTCTATGCTAGTACAGTTTATCATTAAGCAACAAGCATAGTAATGTTCATTTTAGCATCAGTTAATCTACATTTTATCCCTGTACCTTCTTTTCATCCCCAGTGTTTAAAATCCCATGGAAATGGTGCTATCAGGATAAGGAAAACTGTTTAAGTGAAAAGGAAATATAAACTTAAATATGCCAAACATGCAAAAAAAAAAAAAAAGCCCCAAAAAGATCAGTTTAGCCAAGAAAATTAAACATTCATTTTCTCTGAGACTACAACTATGCCCCTCTCTCCAGAAAAAAACAAAAACTATTAAGAAAAATAAGCAGTTTCATTGGTGAGGTCTCAGTCTATAAATGTGGATAAAGTTGGTTTTATCTTAGAATTTTTAAGTTCTGCAGTCATTTTGCTTCCATTACGCTTTCATAATAAACAGAATATAGATAAGTTTAAAAAAAGCTGCCTTGGTTCTATAAGAGTTTTCTTCAGTGGGATATCACATTTACTTTTTAATTACATTTCTATATGTAAGTTTTTCACCATTCTTGAGTGAAGGACAATAGTAGTGTGGCTACTGAGACTGGATCAAGATGGGTTAATAAAACAAAGATACTGATAAGAATAAATTGGAATCATATAAACTGCTGTTTCATATTTGATCATTCAAAAAATAAACAGTGAAAGAAAATACTATGCTAATAAAACTTCTTGTATATTATTAGATAATATATTTAAAATTCATTGAAATATTACAAATAACAATGTTATGTGTATCTTCTTATTTTGACTAGATATATAACCAGTGGTTGTTATAGAGACAAAAAGACAATAAGTGAGAATGTTCAGAAATTAGGGAAAGGGAGGTCACAAAAAATTTAATTAACATTTATTGAGCATATACCATGTGTTAGGCACTATTCTAGGCACTGGGTTTTCAAAGATGCCTAAAATACAAGGATTATTAAAGAGCTTACACTGCAGGGACAGATAACTATGGAATTAATGACAACAGTGCAAGGTAGTTTTTAGTATTAACAAAGTACTATAAAAGCATAAAATAGATCATGTTCTTTAGCTGGGCTGGAGAAAGTTTTAAAGAAAAGATGACACTAGAATTTGGCCTTGAAAGATGAAACAGGATTTTTTTTGTTGTTGTGGGGGGACAGAGTCTCCCTCTGTCGTCCAGGCTGGAGTGTAGTGGCACAATCTTGGCTCACTGCACCCTCCACCTCCCGGGTTCAAGCAATTCTCCTGCCTCAGCCTCCCGAGTAGCTGGGACTACAGGCATATGCTGCCATGCCTGGCTAATTTTTTGTATTTCAGTAGAGACGGGGTTTCACTGTGTGGCCCAGGCTATTCTCAACCTCCAGAGCCCAGGCAATCTGCCTGCCTTGGCCTCTAAAAGTGCTAGGATTACAGGCATGAACTACTGCACCTGGCTGATGAAATAGGATTTAAGCAAAAGGTACACCCATCTCCACCCTTCCCATTCCATCTTGTTGACATTTTATTTAAGAAAGAATAGAAACAACCATGAAGGCATGAAAGTCCATTTTCAAGGACCATGAAGAGTGTGCTCTGAATTAACAATGGATGTGTAGAATGTGACACTGGAAAATAGGTTGAGATCAGCTTTTGAAGGGTTCCTTACTAGGAGATTAGATTTTCAGTAATGGGAAGCCATTGAAGTTTTAAAATAAAGAAGTGACACAGGCAGATTGTGTTCTAGAAAAATAACTCTTGCAACAATATGGAGGGTGGCTGTTTGGAAAGAAATCAATAAGAATGTAGTAATAATCTAATCATGAACTTATGATTGTGTGAATTAGGGCAATAGAACAATGAAGAGGGATAGATGTAGGATGAACTTTGGAAGTAGACTTGGCACGGTTAGTGACATTATATATAATGGGTATTAGGAGGGGAAAAGACATCAAATATGACTCTGAGGTTAGTATAACTCATAGAATGATAATATCATTAGCTTAAGGAATGTAAAAGGAGAAGCAGATTTGGTAGATGAAAATAATGAGATTAATTTGAGAACTGTAGAATTTATGATCCTTTCAGGACATCTAGCTTGAAGTGTATACTATCCATTTGGAGATGTGAATCTAATCCTAGGAGAGAGATTGGGGAGGAGATACAGATTTGAGATTTATTAGCATAAAGGTGAAATTTGAAGTTATAGGTGAAATAAGATCATTTTTAAAATAGGCTGGGCGTGGTGGCTCACACCTGTAATCCCAGCACTTCGGGAGGCCGAGGCGGGTGGATCACGAGGTCAGGAGATTGAGATCATCCTAGCCAACATGGTGAAACCCTGTCTCTATTAAAATACAAAAAATTAGCCAGGTGTGGTGGTGCGTGCCTGTAGTCCCAGCTACTCTGGAGGCTGAGGCAGGAGAATCCCTTGAACCTAAGTGGCAGAGGTTGCAGTGAGCCAAGATCACACCACTGTACTGCAGCCTGGGAGACAGAGCAAGACTCCCTCACAAAAAAAAAAAAAAAAAAGGCTGGCCGCAGTGGCTTACACCTGTAATCCCAGCACTTTGGGAGGAGGTCAAGGCAGGCAGATCACCTGAAGTCTGGAGTTCAAGACCAGCCTGATCAACATGAGAAACCCTGTCTCTACTAAAAATACAAAATTAGCTGGATGTCGTGGTGCATGCCTATAATCCCAGCTACTCGGGAGGCTGAGGCAGAGAATCACTTGAAACCAGGAGGTGGAGGTTGCAGTCAGCCGAGATTGTGCCATTGCACTCAAGCCTGGGCAACGAGAGTGATACTTCATCTCAAAAAAAAAAAAAAAAAGAAATGAGAGAGACAAAGGAACTGGGTCAAGGAAGAAAAGTATTAGGAATTGTGAGTAGAACCTATTTGTAGGCTGACAAGAAGATGCTGAGAGACTCAGAATAGGCAGAAGAAAAGAGAAAATTCCTAGATTTAGGATTAAGGGAGATAGGAGAGGAAGGGATGAAGAACACATGGAGAGTTTAGCCTTGGAAAAGAAATACCTTGCAGAGATAGATTTAAAGATGGTTAAAAATAGGTGAAATGAACAAAGTAACATGAGTTTCCATCTGCTGGCCTCTATATAGGGCTTTATAGAGAATATTAATTAGAAAAATATTAGGAATAGTAATTATAGTATTTATAATAAGGAATGTTACAAGTAGTTGTGGGATTTGTGGTAGGAGTTTTAAAGTTGTTCAAGAGAAACTTTTATAAAAGGCTTTTAAACTTTTATAAAACCCCAAATATGCCTTTCCACGACAAAAGGGTATTTTTCTCCTCAGTGGAACATACCTTGTCTCATATTTGAGACTTCTGTGAGAGTACTCCTGTCCCCCAAAATAGAGATTATTAAATTTTATAGGTAGTGAAAGTCTAATTTATAGATGTAAATATCAGGCTGACATGTCAGTTTCTATGCTACCACTTGGTGCTTAGTACTCATGTAGTGGAATTCAAATCTGTGTATGCAATTTGCAACAAGAAAATTAAACTTTAAGAAAACAATGAAAGTATAATGTTTGTATAATATCAAATTCATAAATTCTTATTTATGAATTTAAATTTTTTGTTTTTTATGAATTTAAAGAAAATTTTTTTATGAGACAAGAGGTGGTTTAATATTGTCATTAAGGACACAGCCTTTAGATTTAGCTTTGGAATTAAATCCTCACTGCCACTTTATCACTGCTTGATCTTGGACAAGTTATTTAGTTTCTCTGAGCCTCACATTTCTTACCTATAAATTGGGCACAATACTACCTCATAGGGTTTTGATGAGTATGCAATTATGCTTATTAACTAATCAGCCCAATTCAGTAAATGGTAGCTCTTAGTATTAGTAATGACTTTGTGATTGTTTTTATTCTTTGACTATTTCCTGAAACTTTTGTTAATGAAGTATTTTCAGATAAAACATATTTATATACTTGATATACTTGTTTATTCTGGTTACATTTTATAATAGGTTGAAGAACTTAATGGAGAAATTACTAAGATTAAAAATGAATTATCATCCTTTAAAGAAACTCATATGAAGTTACAAGAAAATTGTAACAAATGCAATCAGAAAACGTTTGAGGAAGACAAGAAGTTTGAGGTAAAATTTAAGTGTGTTGCAGGGTACATCAAAGAAATTAAGACTGTCACTATAATTTTTTCCCCTGTTTTATACTTTAAATTTCTCAACTTTAAAAAAATGAGTATATGCATGTGGTCTCTAATACATTTTTAGTTAATTTCTGTATACAGTATGACATAAGGATTGAAGGTCATTTTCATATGTGAATTTCAAATTGTTCCAGCACAAATATTTGTCAAAAATACTATTTTCTCTCCCATTGTACCTTAGTACTTTCTTTGAAAATCACTTGATCAAATATATGTGGGTCTATTTCTGAACCCTTTATTATGATCAATTGATTATATGTCTATAGCCAATACAACACTGTCATTATTAATGTAGCTTGTTAAGAAGCTATAAAATACAGCTTAATTCCTTCAATATTGTTCTTTTTTCAAAAAAGCTTTTTGCTATTCTAAGTCCTGTATTTTCTTATCATTTTTAGAATCAGTGTCTCAATTTCTATTTTAAAAGTCTGTGGGATTTTGGTTGGCATTCAGTCTTCCAATCGATGAACATGGTATAGCTTCCATTTCTTTGGATATTTTAAAATCTCTCTCAGAAGTGTTTTGTAGAGTTTATCATATAGGTCTTGGAAATTTTACATTAAATTTATCCCTGAATATTTTATGTCTTGGGATCCTAATGTAAACAGTATTTAAAATTTTTATTTTTATAATTGTTCATTGCTTACATATAGAGGTACATTTTTTTTGAAGCAAGGTCTTACTGTGTTGTCCAGGCTGTACATGAACTTCTGGGTTCAAGTGATCCTCCCACTTCAGCCTCCTGGGTAGCTGGGATTACAGGGATGGACTGCCATGCCCAGTTTAGAAGTACAATTAGTTTTTGTATATTGACCTCACTTTAAAATTATTTTATTGTTATAATAGTTGTTTTCATTGAACTTTGGGGGTTTCTATAATATATGATCATGTTGTTTGCAAGTTCAAGACAGTTTTACTTCTTTCTAAAACTCTGTATGCTTTTTTTTCCCCTCAATTTATGTACTAGCTAGGACCCTCTAATCTATGTTGAATAACAATTGTGAGAGTGGGCATGCTTGCCTTGCTTCTCATCTTAAATAGAGACTATTTAGTCTTTCACTATTTCTTATATGTTTTCGTTTACACTCTTTATCAGTTTCAGAAAGTTTCCTTTTATACCTGGTTTGCTGAGCTTTTATCACAAATGAGTTTTTATCATGAATGGTCATTAAATTTTGTCAGATGCTTTTTCTGTATCTATTAAGATGATCGATTTTTTCTTTATTCTTTTCATATTAATTACATTAATTGATTTCCAGATGCTGAAATAACCTTGCATTCCTGGGATAAACTTGAGTTGGTCATAATATATTATCCTTTTTATATATGGCTGGATTTAAATGGCTAGTGCTTTGTTAAAGATTTTGCATTGATGAGGAATGTGGATCTGTAAGTTTTTTTTTTTTTCTTTACAATCTTTGAACTGGTTTTTGTGTCAAGTAATACTGGTAAAATAAACTAATGTGGAATATATTCCTTTCAATCTATAGGGTTGGTATAATTTCTTTATTGAATGTTAGGTCTAATTCACCAGTGGAGCTATGTGGACTTTCTTGGTGCGAATATTTTAAATAACAAATTCAGTATTTATATTATTTACAGGGCTATTCAGATTCTCACTTCTTATTATGTTGGTGTTCAGGAAAGAGTTAATATAGCAGCCCTGTGAATGCTGTACTTAGAAAGACCTGTTAGTAAGGTTGGCCCCTGGCTGATGCCTAAAAACTTGAATTTTGGGAGGGTTCTCACCATTTCCTGACAAGAGTGGCTCACTGTATTTAAACTGTTAGTGTTGTGAACAACTGGTTTCTTTCTGGGATGCTAGAACTTTGGCACATGCTAGGTAGTGGGTACCTGCATGAACAGCACCCTCCCCCAAAACAATTTGGGCGCTGAGTCTCTAATGAGCTTCCCTGGTAGACAACAATTCACATATGTTGTCACAATTCAGTGCTGTAGGAGTTAAGCTTGTCCTACGTGACTCTACTAGAAGATGAAGTCTGGATTTGGAAGTCTGGTTTCCTCTGGACTGCAACTCATGTGCCTTTTCCTTGACCTATTTTTCTTTGTATTCTTTTCTTTATAATAAATCTTAGCCATATGTATGGATATATATTGATTCCTATGTGTCCTCCTAATGAATCTGATTTTGGTTGTTGTGGAACCACCAACACAGTTAGTTTGGGTAATTTTTATCTTTCAAAGAGCTTGTCCTTTTCATAAGTTGTGAAATTTACTGTCTAGGGTTGCTCATAATATTATCTGATTATTATATTCCTCTAGGATCATAGTGATGTCCATCTGTCATTCTTAATATTAGTAACTTGTGTCTTCTCTCTCTTGCTGCCTTTTTTTCTTGATCATTTTAGTTGATATTGGTAACTTGTATCTCCTCTCTCTCTCTCTTTTTTTCTTGATCATTTTAGTTAGAGGTTTTCAGTTTTACTGATCTTTTCAAAGAACCAGGTTTTGGGCTGGGCATGGTGGTTCACACCTGTAATCTCATGACTTTGGGAGGCCGAGGTGGGTAAATCACCTGAGGTCAAGAGTGTGAGACCAGCCTGTCCAACAAGGTGAAACCCCATCTCTACTAAAAATACAAAAATTAGCCAAGCACGGTGGTGCGTACCTGCAGTCCCAGCTACTTAGGAGGCTGAGTGGGGAGAATTGATTGAAACTGGGAGGTGGAGGTTGCAGTGAGCGGAGATGGTGCCACCGCACTCCAGCCTGGGCGGCAGAGCGAGATTCTGTCTCAGATATCATCTCTACTTAAAATACAAAACTAGCTGAACATGGTGGCTTATGCCTGTAATCCCAGCTACCCACGAGGCTGAGGCAGGAGAATCACTTGAACCCGGGAGGTGGCGGTTTCAGTGAGCCGAGATCATGCCATTGCACTTCAGCCTGGGCAACAAGAGCAAAACTCTGTCTCAAAAAAAAAAAGAAAAAAAAGTAAAGAAAAACAAAACAACAACAACAACAAAAAACCAGGTTCAGGTTTCATTCATTTCTCTTCCATGTTTATTTATTTGCTATTTCATTGATTTTTGCTGTTAATTTTCTTATTCCCTTTACTCTGTTTACTTTGGATTTAATTTGGTTTTCTTTTATTTGCCTTTTTTCTTTTCTAAGATAACCACTTAAAGCTATAACATTTTCTGTGAGCACTGCTTTAGTTGCATCCCACAAATTATGATATGTAGTTTTTTCATTTTCATTCAGTTCAAACACAACCATATATATAAAGTATACATAACATACACACGCACACGTATAAACATGAAACAAAAACCGACAGAACTGAAAAGAGAAAAATAAATTCACAGTTATAATTAAAGATTTCAACATTCTTATCTCACTAATTGATAGAACAGGTACACACACACACACACACACACACACACACACACACACACACAATCTGTAAGGATAGAGAAGACTTGGACAATACCAACCAACCAACTTGACCTAATTGACATTTATAAAACATTCCACCAACCAGCTGGGTGCAGTGGGTCACTGCACCCACCCCTTTGGGAGGGTTGCACTTTGGGAGGCTGAGGCAGGTGGATCACCTGTGATCTGGAGTTCAAGACCACCCTGGGCAACTAAAATAGAAAAAATTAGCCAGGCATGGTGGCACATGCCTGTAGTCCCAGCTACTCAGGAGGCTGAGGCATGAGAATTGCTTGAGCCTCGTAGGCAGAGGTTGCGGTGAGCTGAGATGGCGCCACTGCACTCCAGCTTGGGCTACAGAGTGAGACTGTCTCAAACAAAACAAACAACAACAAAAAACCATTCCACCCACCAACAGCAGAACACACATTCTTTTCAACAGCACATTAAATATTCACCAAAATAGACAATACACTTGGCCAAAAAATAAGTCTTAGTACATTTAAAAAGATTAAAGTCTTACCTGGAATGTTCCCTGACCACAACCAAATTAAATTTTCCAAATATCTTCCTATTAATGATTTCACATTTAATTTGGCTGTGGTAAGGGAACATTCTAGGTAAGACTTTAATCTTTTTAAATGTACTAAGACTTATTTTTTTAGCCAAGTGTATTGTCTACCTTGGTGAATATTTCATGTGCCATTGAAAAGAATGTGTGTTCTGCTGTTGGTTGGTGGAATGTTTTATAAATGTCAATTAGGTCAAGTTGGTTGGTTGGTATTATCCAAGTCTTCTCTATCCTTACAGATTGTGTGTGTGTGTGTGTGTGTGTGTGTGTGTGTGTGTGTACTTGTTCTATCAATTAGTGAGAGAAGAATATTGAAATCTTTAATTATAACTGTGAACTTACCTTTCTCTTCTCAGTTCTGTCAGTTTTTGCTTCATTTTGCTTATATAAATCATATACCTATTATAAGGTATATGATTTATGATTGTTATGACACATTATTTTTCTGACTTCCTGATTGACCTTTTTATCATTATGAAATACCCATATTTATCCTAATAATATCTCTTGTCTTAAGGTCTGTTTTGTCTGATAATAATACAGCTATTTCATCTTTTGATTAACATTTGCATCATATATCTTTTTCATCTTGTTACTTTTTTTTTTTTAAGACAGAGTCTTGCTCTGTTGCCAGGTGTCAGGCTGGAGTGCAGTGGTGCGATCTCGGCTCACTGCAACCTCCGCCTCCCCGGTTCAAGCAATTGTCCTGCCTCAACCTCCCGCGTAGCTGGGACTACAGACACGCGCCACCACACCCAGCTAATTTTTATATTTTAGTAGAGACGGGGATTCACTATGTTGGCCAGGATGGTCTTGATCTCTTGACCTCATGATCTGCCTGCCTCGGCCTCCCAAAGTGCTGGGATTACAGGCATGAGCCACTGCGCCCGGCCCTCATCTTGTTACTTTTTAATGGGAGTAGTCACATTTCCTTTTTTATGTTGAATTATAACATGAGGAAATCTTTAATGTTCTCTTTTTTTCAGAACTACTGATTGTATTTTGTTACTCTAGTAAAATATATATATCATTTTCTATTTTAAGCATTTTTATGTGTATAGTTCAGTGGCATTAAGTACATTCACAAGTGGATATGGTTATGTACCAATGAAATTATATTTATAAAAACAGCCAAGCACTGTGGCTCATGCCTGTAATCCCAGCACTTTGGGAGGCTGAGGCAAGTGGATCACTTGAGGTAAGGAGTTTGAGGCCAGCCTGGCCAACATGATGAAACCCCGTGTCTACCAAAAATACAAAAATTAGCCAGGCATGGCGATGTGTGCCTGTGATCCCAGCTACTCGGGAGGCCGAGGCAGGAGGGTCACTTGAACTCAGGAGGTGGAGGTTGCAGTGAGCTGAGATCCACCACTGTACTCCAGCCTGGGCAACAGAGAGAGACTCCAACTCAAAAAACAAAACAAAACAAAACAAAACAGGCAGCAGGTTGGATTTGGCTCTTTGACTGTAGTTTGCCAATCCTCGTTCTATAGTTTAATTATCATGTATACTTTCCAATAATATACCAAGGTTTATGATAAGGTAAGAAACTTAAAATACTACATTCTCATTTTCTCCTTCCTGTCCTTTGTCTTATCATACATTTTACTTCTATATGTTATAAACCCTACCATATATTTATTTATTTTAAAGAATTACCTGATAAAGAAAATAAAAAATGAGATAAAGTATCTTTTATAGTCGCCACCACATTTACTACTTCTGTCACTCTTTATTCCTCTGTTTAGACCCAGGTTGTGAGCAGTGATAAGCTGATACATTCCTTCAACCTGAAGAACTTTCTTTTAATAAGTTTCTTTTTGTGCATATCTGCTGGAAGGAATTCTGTCAGCTTTTGTTTGTCTGCAGAGGTGGTTTATTTCTCCTTAATTTTAAAGAATATTTTCACTGGATATAAATTCTAGATGGATAATTTTTTCTTTCATTAATTTTAAGATGCCATTCTATTTTTTTTTTTTTTGGCTTGCATTTCTTCTGGCAAGAGGTCTGTGACAGTTCTTATGTTTATAACCCATCTTTTTAAGTGTCTTTATATATCTGGCTGCTTTTATGATTTTTCCTTCATGACTGTTTTTAAGCAGTTTGATTATGATGTACCTTGGTATGGTTTTCTTGGTGCATATCTTGCTTGGAATTTATTGAATTTATTGGCTATATATAATTTTCATCAAATTTGGAGAATTTTTGGTCATTTTTAAAATTTTTTTTTTCTGTCCTCGTCTACCTTCTGGGACTTCAGTTACACAGGTTAGACTGCTTGATATTGTTCCACAGATTACTAGGTTACTGAGGCTCTGCTGCATATTTTCTTAGTCTTTTTTTCCCTCTCTGCTTCAGTTGGGATTGTTTCTGTTGCTATGTCCTGAAGTTCATTTATATTTCTTTTTAAAATGTCAAATCTGCTATTAAGCCTATTCAGTGAGTTTTTAATTTCATTTAATGTATATTTCATCTCTAGAATTTCCATTTGATTCTTTTTTTCTTTTGGGTTTTAAAATTTTTCTCTTCATTAGGTTCGTATCATTGTCCTCTAAATCACTTGTAATAGCTGTTTTTAAAGTTCCTTTGCTAATTATATCATGTCTGTCATTTCTGTATTTGTTTTTATTATGTTATAAAAAGTGACATAACAGGGAACATTTTCCTGCTTCTCTACCTGTCTAGTAAATTTTTTATTAGATTAGAACATTTTGAATTTTACATTGCTGATTGTTAGTTTTGCTGTCTTCTCAAGAATGTCGGAGTTTCACAAGAGGTTAAGTTACTTGCTGATAAGCTTCATCATTTTGAGGCTTATTTTTAAACTTACAGAAGCATCTAGAATAGCCCTTAACTCTATAGCTAGTTCATAGCTACTGACTAGTAAGGCATGATCCTGCTGGGGTCTCTACAAAATGTCCCAGGTACTCAGTAAGTTCTTTCCTCTCTGGCTGGTTGGAACTTAGTTTACCTAGACATGTGGGAGCTCTGGAAATTGTTCAGCTTGTGGCTCCCCTGTAAGTCTTCATGGACTCTTACTCTTCACATGTCCAACTTAGTATTCAGCAACAGATTAAATATGCAAATGTCCGAAGCTCTTTTTCTGAGTAGCTCCTTCATCTTCAGTACATTGCCTCACAAACTACAGCCACTTTAGCCTCTCTAAATTCTGATGTCTATCTTCCCAACTCAGACCATCTTGCTTTGCAAGAGTGCCCCTTCCTGTGCTATGGTGTAGAAAGTGTCTAGGCAGTAAGCCTGAGTGATCACAGAGTTCATCTCACTTTTTCCTCTTTCTCTCAGAGAACACAGATTTCCCTGTATGTAGTTTATTGTCTGAAAACTGTTGTTTCATATACTGTATCTAGTTTTCTAGTAATTTAGAGTGGGAAGGCAAGTCAAGTACTCTGGTATGGATGGAAATCTAAATTTTAAAAATCATACAATATACATTCTAGGGAAGTATACTATTTTTAAAGAGCTCTGTAATTAGTCCTTCTTAAAGCAGATATTTTTGTGATATACATGTTTTTAATAAAGTAATATTTTGGGCCAGGTGCATTGGCTCACGCCTGTAATCCCAGCACTTTGGGAGGCCGAGGTGGGCAGATCACAAGGATAAGAGATTGAGACCATCTTGGCCAACATGGTGAAACCCCGTCTCTACTAAAAATACAAAAATTAGCCAGGCATGGTGGCATGTGCCTGTAATCCCAGCTACTCAGGAGGATGAGGCAGGAGAATCCCTTGAACCTGGAAGGCGGAGGTTGCAGTGAGCCAAGATTGCACCACTGTATTCCAGCCTGGCAACAGCGTGAGACTCCATCTCAAATAATAAAAAAATGATAAAGTGAATATTCATAATACATGTGCTTGCTAACATATTCATTTCATTATTTTATCTCTTCATATATTCAATATTTATTGAATATTGTATACATATCACATACAGTGGAAAATTATGGGAATATAGTAAAAAATATGGTGTTTCAAGGAATTTCCAATTTAGTAGAAGAAACAAGTTAAAAAGTAATTGTAGTGTAGTGTGAAAAGTGCTTAAATAGCAACATATTAGAGTAGTGGCACAAAGGAAGGCGAGATCAACTCTACTTAGATGAGGAGGGGCTGCTCGAGGCAGACCTCGCACAGTAGGAGATTTTTTTAGCTGAATTGACAAAAATAAGACTTTTCCAGAGAGAGATAGCATTTCAAGTATGTGGAATAACATAGGCAAACAGAAATGTGTAATATCATTCAATATGGAAGCTAGAAGTAGTTTAGAATGGTTGCAGTATAGGATGCTGACAATGCAGTAAGTAGCAAAGGAGGTTGAAAAAGGCAGAAGACAGACTAAAGAGGGCACATAGTGCATTCGTAGAAGTTTGTTCTTGACTCTGTCAATTTTATGCTTCCAAGGAAGGGAGTAAAATGATCAGATTTACCTTTTGGAAAGATCATTTTATTGATGATGTGATAGACTAGAGTGGGACAAAACTAAAGACACATAGTAGACCAGGCCGGGCGCGATGGCTCACACCTGTAATCCCAGCACTTTGGGAGGCTGAGGTGGGCGGATCACGAGGTCAAGAGATCAAGACCATCCTGGCCAACATGGTGAAACGCCGTCTCTACTAAAAATACAAAAATCAGCCGGGCGTGGTGGCACGCGCCTGTGGTCCCAGCTACTCGGGAGGCTGAGGCAGAAGAATCACTTGAACCCAGGAGGCGGAGGTTGCAGTGAGCCAAGATTGCGCCACTGCACTCCAGCCTGGTGACAGAGCAAGACTCCGTCTCAAAAAAAAAAAAGGACTCATAGACCAGCTTGGAGAGCACAGCAATAGTCCGGCCAGGAGATATTTATTAATTAATACAACATAGCTTGAGAGTGATAAATGGCAAGTAGTTCATACACCCTCTGATTTCTTATAGCAATAAATGTAGACTTGCATTCATAAATAAATCTTTCAGAATCCATTCACTTTCAGATTAAAAGTAGCTTGTTAATCAGATCATAAGTCATATATTTTTATTTCAGGAAATGTAGACAGTATAGAAACTTTAAAAAGAAAGTGAAGATCATGTATAGTCTCACCACCTAGAAGCAGTTATTGCTAAAAATTTTTCTCAGATGTTTTTCTGTACATGTGTTCATCTGTAGACAAGCACACCTAGATATTCATATATGTGCACTCAAAAATTAGTATACTTTCTGTGATGTTTTGTAGCTTTTTTTCATTTAGAAATTTCCTTGATCATGATAAAATATATATAACATAAAATTTGCCATTTTAACCATTTTAAAGTGGTTATACTTAAAATTAAAATTCAATGGCATTAATTACATTTGCAGTGTTATACAATTATCATCATTATCCTCTTTCAAAACTTTTTCATCACTTCAAACAGAAACTTTGTAACCATTAAACAGTAAATCACCATTACCCCCACTCCTCAGCTCTTGGTAACTTCTAGTCTACTTTCTGACTCTATGAATTTGCCTATTCTCTATATATTTTTTTCTTATTTTATTTTACTTTAAGTTCTGGGGTACATGTGCAGATCATGCAGGATTGTTACATAGGTATACACATGCCATGGTGGTTTACTGCATCCATTCCCCGTCATCTACATTAGGTATTTCTCCTAATGTTATCCCTCCCCAATCCTACCACCTTTTGCTATCCCTCCCTTAGCTCTCCCACCCCCACAACAGGCCCTGGTGTGTAATGTTCCCTCCCTGTGTTCATGTGTTCTCATTGTTCAGCAACCACTTAAGTGGGAACATGCGGTGTTTGGTTTTCTGTTCCTGTGTCAGTTTGCTGAATATGATAGTTTCCAGCTTCATCCATGTCCCTGCAAAGGACATGAACTCATCCTTTTTTATGGCTGCATAGTATTCCATGGTGTATATGTGCCACATTTTCTTTATCCAGTCTATCACTGATGGGCATTTGCATTGGTTCCAAGTCTTTGCTATCATAAACGGTGCCGCAATGAACATACGTATGCATGTGTC
>CAUYLG010060943.1:0-39832 GCA_963573385.1 Cacajao melanocephalus | reverse complement strand
TGTGGCTCCTCCGCCGGGAATCTCCTAGTCTGTGGGCAACAAGAATTCGTCTGAAAGTGCGGCGTCCACTCGCTCTCTGCGCTTTCACTGGGAGCTACAATCCTGAGCTGTTGTTAATCGGCCATCTTGGATCTCTCTCCCCAGGAAACTATTAAAAACCAGATGACCCATGTGAATTGTGCCATTTGATGAAAGTTTAATAAATATAAGTTCTAAAAGGTATAGGTAAGAGACAGTGGGCCTTCTAGGGGTAATGCAGTATTCAGGAAGCATTCAGAGGAAGGGAAAGAGAGTGAGTGGTGACCTTGGGGCCAAGAGACAAGCCAGTTGGCAGCTTTTCCAGGAGCCAGGAAATTAAATGCCTAGATCTCATTCTCATCCTTTCCTTTCATCTTCCATGAGTATTTTTCACTGGACAAACTCAACAGAAATACAGAAGGCAAGGGAGCTGTCCATGCAATCCATATAGAATCACATCCCAAGGTGTAAAACTGAATGAAGAAGAGTGGAGAAAGATGGGAAATAGATCCAGAGTTGCAAAGAAAATGTATCCAGCACAAAGGCAAACCCTGAAGTATTATCCAAACCATGTCTGATATTAATGCATGCTCAGTACATACTGTATATATAATGTATGCATGCACATGTGTGTCTGAATTTCCTTGAGGTCTAGAGATGGCCCATTGCTTCCGTGAGAGGATACTTCCATGTTACAGTAGCGCTGGTCAGTAGAAACAGTTTTGGTGTCAGGAGACCTGTGCTCCAGTCCCAGCTCTACCTCTCACAGGCATGCAACCGTTGGACCTCACCTTTCCCTTATGTAAATCTGTAAGAGTATTTTAAAACTACATAAGAAAGTATGTTTGAAAGGGCTCTGCAATTCAAACTGTAAAGTAGAACATCATTGTAAAGGGTTAACTACAATTCTTTGTTAGTCTTCCTCATCATTATGAAGCCTACTTTGAGTAAATAGAGAAAAAAGGGCGACATTCTGCTATCTTCTGTTCTCAAATTCCCCATACGATGGATCTACTTCCACAATCATGGTAGAGATTGCATTCAAGAACCCAAAGTTAAGTCTTTTATATTTCTTTGAGGGTAGGAATGACTCATAACAGCCATGGGCAGCCTACGTTCAGTGACTGAGCCTGATATCATGGTCTGGTTATGCTAGTCATCTTGAACAGCACTGTTGTACGACACTCCCATTTTTTTTTTTTTTGCTCAAAGCTTGCTGCCTCACTCTGCCATATTCTTTTTCTCAGTATTCCAGAGAATACATTTACTCTCTCATTATCACTGGCAATATCTGTTTAGTAAAATTTGAAGAAAGGCTTTACCTCTGAACCATCAAGAAAGATATTTGACTGCACATACAGATCTGTAATAAATAGATTTGTATATCTATTTCCTTCGTTTTATTCTAAAATATTATTATAAAATACCATTGAGCTGATTTTGAAAAATGACTAATGGTCAACTGAATGCTTGATTTTGTTGTCTTATCTATGCTAGGTGTTAATGCTTTTGATTTCCAGATGACCGTGTTGAAGGTCTGGATAACTGAACTGTTCCATACACAGTTGTACTCATTAGAGTATGGGTGCTTTCATATTACGTGAGGCCAGATCAGAGAAATACATTATTCAGGGTAGCAGAAGAAAATACACTTTTTTCTTGCCAATTGTTCCACAATGAACCAGTTCAACAAATCTCTATTTTATACATACTCCTTACGAGGACAGCCTAGATCATTAATACAACATGAACAAAAATTATGTTGGTCTAGGATATAAAAAGCGTTTCCTAGAAAAGTCAAGCTAATGAAGAAAATTTAGGAAGTCTGATAAACTGATTAAGGTAAAATCGGTTTCTGGTTGCTTTATCAAAAAAAGCATAGAAGTTGTCACATTACTTTCCCTGAAATGCATAGAAATTTAGAGTTAGAAAGAAAGTTGAAATTTACCTGCATTCGAACCTGTTATTTTGTACCTGAGGAAACTGAGGTAATATTTTAAGGCCTTGATTTCCTTTCTTATAGAGATATGAAAAAATTTGCTTTTTGTTGTCCTTATTAGAGATCCTACTTCCAAAATCAGATAATACAAAATCAACAATGTTTTAAAACAGATGATTAAATACATATGTGTGTGTGAGTGTGTGTGTGTGTGTGTGTGTGTGTATGTATATATACACACACAAATGTATGTAAAACACATAAAGATCTATTGAGCCACCTGGTTCAGAACACTGCTTTTGTGTTTTGTGAACACTGAAACATATGCTATCACAACACTTCTTAAGCAGAGTTAGCTATGGAATGAGAACACAAAAGAATGGTGACAGAGTCCGATGTTACATATAACTCACACAAGACATTAAATAAAATATATCTTTTTTAGTAGATGTGGCTAAGAGAAAAAAGAGAATAAAGAAAAATATCACAACTCTAAATTTGTGTACAGCAGAATCTACAGTTACCCAGGTTAATAAACTGTCCCTGGATTTGAATTCATATATATAGTTTTATAGACCTTAGAATGTTATTGGAATAACTACTGGATGCTCTATAATGTATCAAGGCTGACACATCAATTCATCAACCCCCAGGCCAACCTCAGGAGAATATGCTCTTCTTGGGAGATGACTACATTATTTGTAGTATTAGTTCCCAAATCATTAGGGTAGATTTAATATGTCAATATTTGAGCTTATTTATTCAACACGTAGTTTTTGAGTACGTATTATTTGTCCCAGGCTCTGTTCCAGACCATGGAGATCTAAATGAATAAAACAAATTTCCTACCTTGTGGAGCTTTAATTTTTGCTACAGTCACATTATGTAATGGCTGAATAGAAGTAACCTTGTTAGTCTGAAATACGAATGGTAGTTATTGCAATACACTGTGGAGAAGACTAAACAACAGCAACCAGTCAGTAGAAGGATAATCATTTGACTGGATACAGGCATATCACATCTCAGATTTTCCCATTCTCAAGACTTCTAACAATATCATTTTACAGAAACTTTATCTAGAAGGATAAGGTATCAAATAGTTTCATCAAGGTATAAGCCATGGCTGTGAGGTATCCAACAACTGTGTCTTGATTCATTTGTTCATAAAGATGGAGGTACATGCTATGGCCCCCACGGTAACAGGATTGTGGGGTGGGTATTAAGCAAAGTCTAATGTTGTCCTTAGCTTGCCAAACACAACTACAACAAAGTTGTAACTGTCTGGCAGATGACTAGGATGCATCATACATAGGCTGCTGCTGCAGCAACAACGAAGAACGCAGCTAAAATTAAGTCATAAACACTTCTTCTTGTCAAAGCTTCATTTCTCTACAAGCAGAAAGCTGTTTTATAGCGCTGGCAAAGTATATTGTAAATTATATTACCAGTACACAGCTGATGAGTTTATAAGTCTACAGGGAACAAGTAATCTGGCTCCGTCACCATGTTTAGCTTGCCAGAATTGCATGTGAGGCACCCCAGCCTGAGAAATATTGCTAAAACTTAGAAATGAGTGGGCCAAGAATAGCACTGGAGGAGAAGATGGAAAGTACAGGGTACATAGCATTAATTTATTTCCTTTCCCTTTTGGAGCTGTCTTAATGACTCAGTGACACTGTTCAGCAGTCTTTGAGTCAACAAGTAATTATCCTGTAAAATACTGGATGATCAAGGGTGTGTCTGATGAATGGGTGGACAATTTCCAGTAAAAATAAAAATGTCTCCTCACATTATCGTACCGTCCTCAAAATGTTTTGCTTCTTGTTTATTTCTCTAACTAGCAAAAGCTATCTCTTTTCATTTTATATTTTTAGTTTTCTCTTATAATTGGAGTAGACTCATTTTTCTAAAACAAATCGAATCATATCACTTTCAATGGCACCATAGTTCTTACTACCTAGCCTTGAATTCTAAATCACAAGTGATCTGGCCCCTGATCCTACCTCCAGCCCAATGGCCTGCCCCTGTTGTTCCTTTCACTTTTGCTATAGAATACACTCATGGTTCCTGGAATGTGCCCTGCCCCATGACTGTGCTCAGGTCGCTCCCTTTGTATAGAAGGTTCTCAGCCTATCTTCTAAGAACAAGCAAGGCTCACTGACTCTACCGCCATCCAGTTCTCTCCTCTCCCAAGTCTTCTCCTATAGTCCAAGCCCCCATCCTCTGTCTTCTAACTAGACTTCTGAAATCATCTCCTAATTATCCCCCTTACATTTATTCTTTGCTCTCAATAGTGGGTTCTCCATATGACAGCCAGAACATTCACCTCCTACCTTTGTTATCCCTTCCCATGCTTTCTAATGCACTGGGAATAACTTTGTACTCCTTGGCTGGCTGGCCAAGTCCTACATGATTTGTTTCCTTGCTAAAGGATGATCTTATGTCCAGGTTTGGCCAGACAATCTCATTTCACTTCTGTTGTCCTGGTTTAACTATTATAGCACCACCTTTTACTCAAAAATGTGCCAGTTTGGACTCAGAGCCACCTGGTAACCTTACTTTATAGCTCATCTTCTACAAATGCCTCCTTGTCCATTACAGCTCAGCATGCTGGTCTACTTTTTTCTCCTTAAACATAAACATACTAATTTGTTCTCGCATTTAGGCATTCAGCCAACCCGATTCCTCGGTATGGAATTACCTGCTCCTCATTCAGTTTGCATCGCTGGCTCTTTCCCATTCAGGCCCTAGCCCAAATAGCTTAATTATCATCTTCTCAGAAAGGTATTCCCCAGTCTTCCTATCTCCCTGGGCATATGCTATCATATCAGCTCATTTATTTTTCATGACAATACTTAAAATACTAATTCTTTTTGTTTGGGTTTTTTGGTTTTTGGGGTTTTTTTGCTCATGTGTTTATGTGACTTCTTCTAGGCTGTAAGCTCCATGAATGCAGATACCTTTTCTTTTTTGTTTACCATTATGTAGCTATTTTCTAGAAGAATGCCTGGTTCATAGTAGATGCTCTATAAAATAGATGGTGAATAAATAAAAAATCTTTGAGCATCACCTTCTCTATGAAGCCTATACTGAAGGCTACCTGTGCTCTTCCCAGGTAAGATGACCACCCTTTTCCATGGCCATCTGGTATATACATTCATTATCAGCGGTGCCTACAGAACTGTTTTTTTGTGTGTGTACTTTAGTTTAGTTTACGTATTTGACTCTCCCAATTCTGTAAGCAAACTGGAAGGCCAAGCGTATTTTCTGCTCATTTTTTATTTTTAGTTGTTACGTTTTTTATTTCAAACTTACATACTTATAGAAAAGTTACAAAAATTATACTGAGTTTCTTACACCCCTCACCATACTTCCCCTAATGCTAATAATCTCTTACATTACCATAGTATGATCACCAATAATAGCAAACATGCATTGCTTCAATATTTTAAACTTCAGTTCTTATTCAGATCTTACTATTTTCCCACTCATATGCTTTTTTCTTTCTTCCTGTTCTAGGATTCTACATCACAAGAGCTGGTATTTTGCTCCGCTCTCCTCTGGTCCACAATAGTTCCTCAGTCTTTTCTTGTCTTTCATGTCTTTTTAAAGAAGACTAATCGGATATTGTATCAAAGATCTTCATTTTGGTTTTGTCCAGTGTTTTTTCAGGATTGGAGAGAAGTTACACGTTTTTGGCAAGAACATCATAAAAATGATACTGTGTCCTTTCAGTGCATTCTATCAAGGGGTTCGTGATATCCATTTGCCTTGTTCCTGGTGATAATTTCTTGCTTATTTGATAATGCCAGTATCTTCCAGGTTCCAGTCTCTACCGTTTTAAATGACTGTATTTTCCTTTGTAGTTGATACACGTATTAGAGAAGATACTTTGAGTCTACGCAAATGTTCTCCTGAAACTTTTAGCCACTAATTTTAGCATCCATCAGTGACCTTGTTTGCAACATTTATTACTGTGGTGTTTGTCTACTGGTGATCCTCTCCTTCCCTATTTCCTCCTACATTTATGAGTTGGAACTCAAGTGTGTTCTTATTCATGTGTGACTATTTGCCAGTGCTTATTATGACATCTGAACATGTATGTATCTCTACTAGTGCAGATTAAACCAGCACAATTAACTTCTCAGCCTCTCTATGAGGCCGGCCTGCCACGTATTAGCTCTGTGACGGGATAAGTCACTTGATCTCCCAGTTGGGTCTCAGGTTTCTCGTTGATGAAGGATAATATTAGCTCATGACTCATTAGCTTCTGGGAGAATATTCAACTCATTCCTCATCCATTCATTCAGGCACTTGAAATATAACAAATGAGAGAGACAACACACCCAACTTTATGAAGGTCCTTAGACCCAGTCCCTGTCACCTATTAGGCACGGCAAGGCTCTGAAACTGTTTCCTACAGTTACGATTTAGAATTTCCTGGTCAATCTTGATTTCTTGGGATTGCAAAAAGCTTTCAGTAGAAGCTCAGATTTGATTCTTTTCCAACCAGAGGCATTGTTTTTCAGTTTTCACTGACAGGAGAATGATCAAAGATGTGCCCCACCTTCCAGAGATGTGAGATGTTAGTAATTAATTTTTCCCGAACATACCAAAATTCTAGTGGGAGAGCTCGATTAAACCACAAGTAAAATCTTTAATGAAAGGTAAATGTTAAAAGTTCTTCCAGGAGGGCTCTCCTTTCTTTAAACCACTCCTTTCAGGTTCTACTCTATAGAGGAGCTGGATCACTGTCACATGGGCCAGAGGAAATATTTGAAGATGGAGAAAACTGTAGCTGGTAAATGTTATTGCCAGCTCTGGGAGGTGAGGCCTGCAAGGCTAATACCGACTTGCAGGAGCTTGGCAGGCCCCTGGGGAAGCCCAGAAGAGCGGGCAAGCTGATCACGCAAGCCCAGTCCAAATGTCACTCTAATATTTGCAGAGCTGTGTGTAACTGCTTAAGGAGAAGTTTCCAATGAGAAGGTCAAGGATGGAAAATCTGTTTGGGGAGCTGAAGGATGTATTTGGGAAGGTACAGTCATTTCGCAAAGTATTCTTTTCCCTTCATGTGAGAAGGCTGTTCTGTTTTGGTTTGTATTATATGAACCTGTGTGTTTTTTCCTGCTAGCTATTTTCATACAGACAGATAATCCTTCAGGAAGGCAAATGCCAATCTCTGTCTTGATTTTACCAGGGAAGAAGAGATTCTATATTGTTCTGAACTCTATTATTAAATGGCTTTTGTTTTTATTTTTGTTCTTTTATGTCCCTAATTAGCTTTGTATGTCTATAGTTGACCCTTGATATTTCAGAATGTCACATTCACAATTCTGACATTTTTCCAATGAGTCTGAATAGTTATGATATGTGGCCATATATAATTTTGTTGAGTCATAAATTTTAATCAGTCCTACTGAGAGCAGGGAGTGCAAGAACTTCGCGAATAAACCTAGTAGAGCACTCAGCACACCCATCTCAGTGAGGTTGAGAGGTTCTTTAATTTTGAAGTATTTCAAACAAGTAGAAATAATAATATAATAAATATCTGTGTACTTATAACCTGGCTTTTATTAATTCCAAACATTCTGGTATATTTGTTTCAGATTTTTTTTAAGAAATAAAATATTACAGGCATAGGTAAATATTCTTGTAGAAGTTCCACTTTCTTCCTTTTAGAAATATGTCCATGCACATTTTTATATTATTAATAGATATGAAACTACACATGAAACATTTTGGATTCTTTTAAATGTTTACAAGCTTCATCTAAATAGTATCATTTAGTAATGATATTTAGTAATTTGCTTTTTTCATTCAAGAGCATGACTTTGAAGTTCACTAATGTTGCATGTAGCTCTTGTTTGCCTTGCTCCAGTATTGGGTATTATAGAGAGATACCACAATTTATTTATGCACTCTTTGATTTAGATTTTTTTCACATAACAAGCAGTGTACATTCTAATAACTAGCTCAAAATGAACTTGTTTGAGCTTCCCTTAAGTGTTTAAATAAATACGCAATTGTGAGGCCAAATGTCCTGTGTAGCTTCAATGCTAAATTGTATTTCAAAGTGGCTGCCTCAGTTCACATCCCCACTCTTTAACATATGAGAGCTCTCAATTCTCCTCCCTGTCAACACTTAATATTGTCAGAATTGTACATTTTTGCTTCTCTGGTGGTTTGAAATAATATTTCAATGTTGTTTGTATTCTCAAGGTTCTACTGTGGCTGTACACGCTTTTATATGTTATATGTTAACTATTCATTTTGGTTTTGTCATCTGTCATTTGCTTATTCATATCCTCTGTTCATTTTTCATTGAGTTGTCTTTTGTTGACATGTAAAAGGTCATTATACAATTTATAATACCAATCCTTTGTGTATTGTGTACATTGCCAATGTTTTCTCCAAGTCTGTGGCTCATCTTTTAATTTATCATGTCTTTCCTGGAATATAAGTTTTAAAATTAATTGTAATCTAATGTACGAATACATTTTTAATGACCTATGCTTTTTTTTCCCTTTTTTAAAAAATCTTTCCCACATGTAGGTCTTAGAGCTAATCACCATTATTCTAAAAATTTTAAAGTTTTTCATTTTACATTTAAATTTGTATGTACCCCTAATTTATTTTCATGTGTGATAATAAAATGAAGTCTAATTTCATTTCATTTTTTCCCATAGAGACAAAAATTATTCCAGAACCATCCATCGGTTGACTGGATCATTAATTAACTAATGATTTTAAATGTCTACCTGGATGTGCATCAATTTTCCATACTGCAAGCGACAGTTACTGAGCTCTATTGTGTCCCACAGGCCTGCATGCCTATTTTGTACCTATGTCCCACTGTCTTAATTATTTTGGAGATAAAATATGTCTTGATTTCTAGCTGAGCAAGTCTTTTCTCTTGAGTTCCCCCTCCCATTCCTGAGTTATCTTGGCTATTTTTGGCCTCTTGATCATATATGAGTTATGGAATTAGCTTGTCAAATTCCACAAATAACTCTGTTCAAATTTTCAGTGGAAATGTATGGATTTATAGAAAAATTTAGAAAAAAAATTGGCATCTTTGTGTTATCGAGTCTATCCATACATAAATATGGTCAATGTTGATAGCTTATTCGGGACTTGATAATCTTCAATAATATTTTGTCATTTTTTTTCATAAGGGTCTTGAATCTTTTATTCTATTATTCTTAGCTACCTTATATTTTTGTCACTATTATATGTGAATTTTTTTCAGCTCTACATTTTAATTGGTTATTGTAATTGTAGAGAGAGGCTGATTAAATTTACATGTTTACCTTGTACCCAACAAACTTGTGTAAATCATTTTTAGTTCTAATAGTCTGCTTATAAACCCTTATGGACTCTCTGCAAATAAAAGTACTGTAGATTCCTCTCCAATCTTTTTGCTTGTTTTTTTTTTTCCTTATTCCATTGACTAGTTTTTTCATTTCAATAATCAGTAGGAACAATAATAGTATTCATTCTTGCTTTGTTACTAATCTGAATGTATATGACATTTGCTGTAGTGTGTTGGTAGCTTGTTTTTATGGTAAAAATGTTCTACTCCGATCTAAGCTTGCTCAGATGAGTTTTAATAAATATGCTGACTATATTTAATGTTTCTACTGTTTAAAAATAATTTTTCTTTTGTTCCTTTATCTTTAATATCACCATCTTATATTAAATTTAATATATTATCTGATGCTATATCATCTTCACACTCCTGAGAAAAATCTATTTTTGTTTAAGATACATTTTTTAAAATACTGTATTAAATTTGCTGGTATGTCCACCAGAAATTCTATTAGAACCATATATTGAATACACATACAGTTGTACTTTAGAATAGAAGATGGTTTAATGGTATTAAATTGCGTCTGTGTTGGTTTCTATTCAAGTTGATTTCATTTTCTGGGGTCCTTGTTACAAGTGAACTCACCATTACAGAGCGTCCATATTTGGACTGTGGTTCTAGTGGGTTTCAATATTTAAAACAAATATGCCAGGCACATTGTAAGTGTGAATTAACTATCTGTAGAATGTATAGGTCATTAATGCTTGAATGAAAGAAAATAAGAAGAGGTAGAAAAAAGAAATAAAAGAAGGGAAGAAGGGAGAATTTTACGGTAAGGTTTCAGAATGTACTCATTTTCTGGTAAAATAGTTTGTTAAGAGGAAACAAACAAAAACCCTGGAAAAATTAGCTTGTATAAAATTCATTCTATTTCAGATCTGCTTTAAGAAGAAAGTAGGATTGCTCAAAATTTTTTCTAATCCTTAAGAAATAAAGAGATAATTTGTGCATCTGACCAAAAATTGTATTTTGGCCTAAAATTAATTGCACTGAGGAAGGAATATTTGTCTGATGTCCTTTTTTAAGGTCTGAAAAAAAGGAAATTCTGGTTATTTCACCCCATGGACTGCAACCTCTAGAATTCCTTAGACTTTAAAGTAAATTCCATGTGTCAGACTTTTCTATTATTGAAAATGTAACAAGCAGAAACCATTCTCAAAAATAGCTGTAATGTAGAATATAAAGTATAACAAATGACTTTCTTCTAATTACTTATAAATTCTTAAGTTATCAAGTCAGAGAACATGACATCTTGAAGTACTGAGCTTTGTTTTAATATGATCATACTTATCTTCAATTTATTCTCTTCCCATGTCGTTGAAAGAATTCCTTCAGCCCCACACAGGTGCAGTGGCTCACACCTGTAATCCCAGCATTTTGGGAGGCTGAGGCAGGTGGATCACTTGAGGCCACGAGTTTGAGACCAGTCTGTGTAACATGTCAAAACCCTGTCTCTACTAAAAATACTAAAATTAATCAGGCATGGTGGCACGCACCTATGGTCCCAGCTACTTGGGTGAGGTAAGAGGATCACTTGAACCTGGGAGGCAAAGGCTGAAGTGAGCTGAGATGGTGCCACTGCACCCCAGCCTGGGCAACAGAATGAGGCTCTGTCTCAAAAATAAATTAAAAAAAAAAAAGTCCGTCTTCCTTGTCTCCCTCCAAAGAGACCACCTAATTTTTGGTTAAATGGTCAGTAAAACAGCAGCCAGGAGGAGTTACCATTATTTGACCATCTAGGGTTGTCTAGACAAACATAATCATTATTTTGTTGTTTATTTTCTAAGAATGAAGATTGTAGTCTCAGAAGTCAGCATCTAAATCTCAACACTGCTTGACACAGTAGCTAGCACACAGCTGACAGATACATGTTATTAATAGCAATTATTATAATGAGGATCAAACTCTCTGCTAGATAAAACAGAGGAATGAAGATGGACCCATCACATGGGAGTGTAGACTGACAAGTCACTAAGTATGCGGCTTATATTAGCTGTATTTGGAGCCCCCAAGAAAATGGCAAAAATTGAAAAACTGAATTGAAAGTCTCTGTAAGTCAAACCTTAACTTTTGTTCTGTGCCATGTGCCCATATTAGTTGTTTTTTTATGCTGAACTAAGAATGTGTCCACTGAATGACTGCAATAACTGCACTGAAGGTAAGTAAGGCTCTATGGAGACTCTGAGGTGAAAAGACAGGCAGAGAACAGGCATAAAAGATCTTCTGGATAATAAGGATTTGGGATTTTATTCAAAGTTCAACAGGATACCACACGAGGGGTTCTGGCTAGAAAGGAACAAGATTTGATTAATATATGTACGTGAATGACCTCCCTCATGTCCTCAGTTTTCTCATCAGTAAAAAGAAAGCATTACTATAGACCAGTGGTTTTCAAAGTAGGGTTCTGAGACCAGCAACATCAGCATCATCTGAAAACATGCTAAAAATGCATTCTCATTCCCCACCCCCAACCTACTGAATCAGAAACTCTTGGGATGGGACCCAGCAAACTATATTATGGTATGCCCTCCAGTTGGTCTCTGATGCACACTAAAGTTTGAGAACCTCTGGGCTCAACAAGCTCAGATATTTCTTTCAGTTCCAAAGTTTGATGTCTCTAATCAAGTTAAGTCCTTCATGGAGCATGTCACGAATCTTAGCAAAGTCCTTTATGAAACAGGTCATGAATCCTAGCAAATGAGACCAACAATCTAGCATTTTTACCACCTCTGCTGGCCAACATTTTGTTTTAGAAAGGAATTATTCAAAGAAAAATAAATAACTACCTAATGTACAGACCTCATGTCTGTACACATTTTATATCCTGCGCCAAATGTGTAATAAGATGAAAAAGGATTAATATAATGCCACACTGACCTATAAATTTATTCTCATAGTTATCAGAATAAATTTCTCTAAATCCTATATCCCCCGATACGATTATCTGCTCGGGTTTATATAAAATTACGAGACCATTTAGAAGGATTATATCTGTCTCTATGTTACATAAGGATCTACACAAAGAAGGTTTTTAATCAGAGGCAGAACAATATGATTAAAGGGCAGCCCTTTGAAATTGCACAACACTAAGTTAGAATTCTGAATTCACTAACAGTTTAAGAATCAGAGTTAAAATGTGGAAAGGGTAGGGCAGGCAATTGGCACAGTTTAATAATACAGCTATCACTATACGTATACATGCTTGAAGAACTGTTCATATAACGCCATATAACTATGTGCCACAAAATAATTTCCAGACTACATTTTACACGATGGCTTTCAAATTCTAACATTCTGGGTGTGAGTGTGTGATTGAAGTGGACTCTTGGTTCATATGTAATTTTGGTTCTTGGTGAATCCCTAAAGTTAACAGAACCCAATAACTGGCCAGATAGAATTACAGTAGCCCCTCTTATCCTCAGGGGATATGTTTCCATACCTCAGTAGATGCCAGAAACTGCAGGTTTACTGAACCCCGTATGCACTCTGTTTTTTGTTCCCCTACATATGCACACCTATGATAGTTTAATTTATAAATTAGGTACAATAAGATATTAACAACAATAACTGATAATAAAATAGAGCAATTATAACAGTGTGCCAGCATCACTACCCTTGTACTTCGGGGTCAAAATAAAATAAAGGTTACTTGAACAGCAGCAATGAAATACCACAACAGCTGATCTGATAACCAAGATGGCTACTAAGCAGCTAACAGATGATAATATACACGGTATAGACATGCTGGACAAAAAAAATAATTCAGAGCAGGATGACACAAGATTTTACCCTGCTACTCAGAAGGAATGCGATTTAAAACTTCTAAGTTGTTTATTTGTGGAATTTTCCATTTAATCGTTTTATACAGAAATTATCTGTATGAGTGTGTATTATTTCACATAGTTTCATACAGTTTACATACAGCTACACATAGTTAATACAATTCTATACTATTTCATATAGGAACTTCATATAGGAATTACCATACAGGATAAATGAAATTGAGAAAAGTGAAATGCTGGATAAAAGGGGACTAGTGTATTTTAAAATACAGATATCCTCAAACATGGCCTTGTTTAACAAATTGAGAACACCTAAATAAAGGAACGTGTCTTCAAATTAAAGAGAGAATATTTTATGATAACCCACGATTAGTTATTCTTCACATCAGAGATACTTATTGACCTAGCAGAATATTTCAGACCACCCTATCCTTCATTCCTCTAAAGTTCCAGGTGTATCCAATCTTTTGGCTTTCCTGGGCCACATTGGAAGAAGAAGAATTGTCTTGGGCCACACATAAAATACACTAACACTAATAACAGCTGATGAACTAAAAAAAAAAAAAAACCACAATATTTGATGTTTTAAAAGAAGTTTATGAATTTGTGTTGGGCCACATTCAAAGTCATCCTGGGCCACAGGTTAGACAAGTTGCTCTTAACCATGATACTAATTTGAAATTTTTTTCTGAATATGGGATAGCTTTTACCCTACTAACTTGTATAGATGTTGAAATCTTCTACTAAAAGTTGTATATATGTACACACTGAACCCCTAACAAGATTGTAAAAAGCTCTTAAACAAATACCATGGCTTTTAGTTCTGTGCATTTCTCAATAGAACTGAGCATACTGCATTATACCCATTAGGTGTGGAATAAAAATATTGATTATAAATCACATTATGCAAGAAGTATATAGGCTGAAAATAAACACATTCAGGATAGACACAGATAAATCTATTGATAATATTAAATGGGTATAATGTAATGGTTAAGAATGTGGATGGTCAAATTAAACAGTTAGTTGAAATCTAAGCTTAGTCACTCATTAACCATGAGTTATTTAATCTCTATTTTTATTTCTTCTTTGTTTAGAGACCGGGTTTTGCTCTGTCACTCAGGCTAGTGTGCAGTGGCATGATCATAGCTCACTGCAGTCTTCTGGACTCAAGCAATCCTTCTTTATCAGCCTCCCAAGTAGCTGAGACTATAGGTGTGCACCACCACATTCAGCTAATTTTGTATTTTTATTTTTTGCAAAGACAAGGGTCTCACTATGTTGCCTAGGCTGGTCTTGAACTCCTGGCCTCAAGCGATCTGCCTGCCTCAGCCTCTAAAAGTGCTGTGATTACAGGGGCGAGGCACCACACCTGGTCTTAACCTCTATTTTTGACTCTCAGGTTCCTCACCTTTAAATTGGAGATAATAGTATCCACCTAAATGAGTGCTTACAAATATTGACTATTTACATTATGCTTAATAGAGATCAATATCTGATAGCTATAATTAGTGATGATAATAATAGATATTTGTAGCATGTCATCTAAGAGATACCTAGAATATTTAAGTGTACAAACATGTAAGGAATCAAGGTACCCCTCAAACTGTTCAATTATTCCCTTTGTTCAGACAGAATATTATAGAATATAGTCTGAATAACCTCTTGGGCTCATTTATCTTGGGATATTAGATTCTTAAGATTTATTATTAGTTAATTCACAATAAATTATTATGCAGCCACTTAAAATTTACTTTAACATTTATTTAACATTCATTCCTAACATGTAACCATCATAATGCTGTGTGACTGTTAAGTCTACTGGCTCAACAGTCTGGCATAACCAATTCCATATTTCTGGGAAACATCACAGGAACTAAGTAATGCCAGGTATAAAGCATGGAAATTTGAAAGTAAGTATAGGAATTATTAAAAATGAAAAATACCAACAAAAAGAAATAAATAATTGTGTTTTCGTTTCTTGGGCTGTCGAAGACGTCAGCGCTGAGGAAGGATGTCGAGCAATAATTACAACCTAGCGGCAGCATACGAGCTGGAAAAGACTATCGTACACAACTTAATTTGCAGTTCTCGACTGAAGCTTCTAAACTTCAAATAAAAAACTGAAAACTTAAATAAAGCTAAGTCACTCTTATAACCGCAAGGGAGTGAGGGAATTGAATTCTATGTTGGTTCCTTTATCTTTCTGCAGGTCTGGCCACACCTGACAGGCACTTCCACAAAATGATAATTACCAGGTTCTGGCCAGTAGGCAGCTCTCCGTGCAGCCTGGCTGACACTCCACGCCCTCTTCCCTACTCCCTCGGAAAAGAAGGGCAAGGAAAGGAGAGCAGAAGAAATCTCACTCCTGCCACACTCAGTATTAACAGATGACCCTCAGACTCTCCCACCCGTAGTCCCCAGAGCTAGGGGAATAACTTAAGAGGATTGAAAGGTTTTGTTACTGACATAGAAACATGGGAATGGCAAGAAGTCTTCACAGAAAAGCATCCAGAATTACAGGACTTGAGTTTGCAAAGCAGCTTTGCCCTTTACAGTGTAACATTGGGCAACTTCATCCTCAAGTGCAAACAACCTGTGTTAATGAAATCATGACTTTACAGTATTTCTCAGACCTCTTCTACTCAGAGTTTCTTACGGGCCAATCGGGACTTTATGCTTACGAGATTCAAGAACAAAACATAACCAAAAATGAGTTACAGAAATAAAACAAGAGATTATAGAATTAAAGGACATTACTGAAGTTTACAGGGAAAAGAACTTCAAGTTAGAATATTTAGGGATAGAAATTTTTAATTTCTTATTTAAAATTGCATTTTAAACAAGATTTTAAAGTAGCACAAGACTTCAGAGTTCACTTTGATTCTTCCCTTCTCTGATACCACCTAAAACTTCTGCAACTCAATGTATGGTTCACTGACTAGCAGCATTGGAATCCCCTGAGAGCTTGCTAGAAAGGCAGAATCTCAGGCCCCACCCCAGACCAAGTGAATTAGAATCTGCGTTTTAATAAAATCCCCAGATGATTTGTGTGCAGATGAAAGTTTGAGAAACACTGACCTAACTCTGATCTCTTATCTGTTAGTTCTTACTCTAAGGTATCACCTGGATTGATTCCTTTTTATCATTGCCATTAACCTAGTTTTGACCCTTATTACCAGATAGTTGGATTTTTTTTCTTTGGAAAAGTCCTGACCGATTTATTTATTGACTCATTCTTTCACTTTTCTGGAGTACCTGTGGTGAGTATGGAAGGAGGATTAGAAACTTCAACACAAAGGTCAACATTTTACTATGACCCCTCTTTGTCAACAACAGTTTTCCCAAACTTTGGTCAATGGTGCATCAATGTCACACATTTTTACCCCATCTACATACTGCCTGAATTATTATTTCCTCTTTTTCCTTAAATTGTTTCACTTCTTTTCATTTACATACATTTTTGTTTTAAAGTAAATTTATACTAGTGCTATACATAGAAAACCAGTAGCACTTGCCTGTAGAAGTTAACCATAAAAATAAATACAGGTTGAGCATCTTTAATTTGAAACTCTGAAATCCGAAGTGTTTCAAAATTTAAAACTTTTTGAGCACTGACATGATGCCACAAGCAGAAAATTTCACACCTGACCTCATGTGACAGGTACTCAGAATTACTTAAAATACTGTATAAAATTACCTTCAGACTACGTATATAAGGTGTAGATGAAACATAAGTGAATTTCATGTTTAGACTTGAGTCCCGTCCCCAGGATATTTTATTATATATATAGAAATATCCCCAAATTAAAAAAAAAAATCCAAAATCTAAAACACTACTGGTCCCAAGCATTTTGGATAAGGAACACTCAATCTGTAGAATGAAAATAAAATACCAATAAATTATAGGTAGATATTGTTGCTCTCTAAAGACCTGGGAAGGCCATGTTAATGAAATTATGACTTTACAGTATTTTACAGGCCTCTTCTACTCAGAGTTTATTATGGGCCAGTCGGGACTTTATGCTTATGATAATCAAGAACAAAATATAACCAAAAATGAGTTACAGAAATAAAACAAGAAGGATCAATGTCTAAGCTCTTCAAAACCTCCTGATACCTCAGATGGATGCTAGGTGGTTTCAGATGGAGTTTGGGGAACCTCTTTGCAAATAAGGGAAATTAATAAGAATGAGTGGGGGTTACAGACAAACTAAAAACAAACTTGACTTCTTCCTTGTTATAATCAAAAGAAACACACATTTCCTTTTTTTAAATTATACTTCAATATTCGATTCAGGCCAGTCTGTGTACATTCTTATTCCCTGTCTGCAGATTGCTCCCCGCTGCCAGGAATTCATTCTAATGCCAATCATCTGTCTCTCTAAAGCATGCTTAGTTCCTTCAGATTCTAATTTTTACCCCCACAATTCTGATCATTTAGCATCCTTGGAGATCTTCTTTCTCTGCACCTTCAAGAAGGCGTCAGAAATATACAACTCAATACTCATTCATTGCTTCATGTGTGCTTATCCTAACCCCATAACTAGGCTTTGAGGCCTTCATAATACAGGGATGGGCCCTATTAGGAAAGAGATAAATATATGTGGATGATGGTGAGATTGTACCTGCTGGGGAACCACCTAGAATCCATCTGAGGTGTCAGGAGGTTCTGAAGAGCTTAGACATCGATCCTTCAACGAGCAGCACTAAATCTTCCTACCAAACCTCCCAATAGCTATCTCACAGCAGCTTTCACGAGGTGGTTTTCACTCCAGAGACCACATCAAGGCCCATTAGAGCCTGAGTTGCCTGGTCTTGCTCCACCATGCCGCCTCTGAAGGTGTTCAGCACAATTAGCAACATGGCCTTGCTTAAGCGGTCCAAATCATTCAGGAAGCCCAGGAGACTAGCATAAGGGGAGCATTAACAATTGCATGGAACCACAGGAGGCTTCTGCTAAAGGGCCCTTTGGGAAACTGCATTGTTCTGATTGCTGTTTTCCTTTTATACGTGTTACCTCCAACAATGAAAGTGAAAGTTACAACGCTTATTAAAGACAAGGGCCTTTGCCAGGATTTAGGACAGCTCCTTTTAGCTGCAACCCCCCACCGCCAAATTTGTACACTTAACTGACACTCCCTCCTCAATCAATCCCTCTGTGTCCATCATATCCTTACCCTACTTTGTTCCTCTTCTCTAAGTATCTTCTTCGCAATTTCCTTTTTCTTTTTTTAGCAAAATAGAAAATATACTAAACTTGGAGTTAGAAGACCTCAATTTTAGTTTCTAACCTGGTTACTAATTTCCGATTTGATTTGGACATTATTTCATTTCAAAAATAAGAATTTAAAGCTTCCCAAAACATATTTTGCTCTCAGACGCTCGTATCTATTCAGTCCTTTGGCCACTATGATCCCAGTAAGCAAATCTGCCAATTTTCATAAATAGGAATAGAGAATCTAGGACCATCCTTGCACATCTTTGCTCCAATATATATTTCCTTCCAGTGGGTAGTTTCACAGATATTATCATCTTTGAAAATCCCCCTGAGCACAGGCACCCAGCCCAAGAAGACATGGAGAACTCACTCTGAAAGGAATCATGGCTAAGCCCTCATCACCAAGGAGCTGATTTCCCTCAGAAGTCACCTACAGGCCATGCCAAGGAAGGCACCAATGTGTGCTCTGGAACCAGCCAGACCTGGGTTCAGTTCCTAAACCTAACATTTACCAGGACTGGGCGACCCTGGGTGAGGTCTTTATTGTTCAAAGCCACAGTTTACTCATCTGCAAAAATAGGGCTATTGATACAAGCCAAATTACAACTATTACAACATCTTGATGCCAAAGTCTGTCACCCCGTTGTGTTAATAAATGTTGTTACTAAGTCTGTACAGATACAGATTCCTTGGCAACATGCACACACATACCCAGATATATCCTGCCTATTTATCACCCAACAGCAAAAATAGACAAAAGCATCCCATGTGGCCTCTCTTGTTTTTTCTCAGACATTGAAGACAGGCAAAAACCTGTGTTGCCCCACTGCTGGCATCCCTGTTCCCCCAAACATACTTCACACTTCAGCCAAGTGGAAACAGTCACTTAGTAGATGGAAGTTTCTTGTCTCTATGCATTTGCTCATGCTGCTTCTGCCTCTCAAGCGGCTACTGCCTAGCATGGCCATCTCCTCGGTATAACCAACATCTCCTTTTTCTAGATTACACAGTTCATCCGTGTTATTGCTATTCTCTTCTGCCTTACAGCATGGTTAGGTGTGTCACTGCTTTCTGGATCCTCTTCAGAGTCTTGCTTTGGATTCACTATTATTCGTAGAAATAAACTATACTAAACTGCTCAGGCTAGGTCTAGGGTGAGAGCCTAAAAAGCAACTAGGATGCTTGATTAAAGACTCTATCGTTGAAGTGCTATGTCCTTGGAGAAAATTGCTGTGCCTCAATCACAGGGTAGCTCTGGAGAAAGGGAGCCAATTAGTTACTGTTGTGGGTTGAACTATCTCTCTCAAAAAGATACATTTAAGTCCTAACCCCGGTACCTATAAATGTGACCTTACTTGGAAATAGGATGTTTGCAGGTATAATCAAGTTAAGACAAGGTCATACTGGATGAGAGTTGGCCCTAATTCAATTTCCACATAGGAAGAGGGAAATCTGGATAAAGAGACAGCCTGTGATATTGTGATATAATAAGAAATACATACTTGGTCTTTGTCCCTGGTTTGTATCACAAGAGCTTCTAAAACCTTTGAAAATTCCTGAGTGACAGGGAGGAGGAGAGTGTCTTTTGTTATTCATAAGTAGCCCTTTTAACCATAATCCGAGTTTATCCTAATAACGTGACTCATAGTGGACCCTAGTTTCAGGATGGGGACTGGCTGCCAAAGAAATGAGCCATGTGATTAGAGGGTTAGAACTTTAAACCCCACCCCCAGACTTCCCGGAGATGGAGATGGAGGAGATTGAGTCAATTACCAGTGGACAATGATTTAATGAATCATGCCTTTGCAATGGATCCTTCTCAAAAACCTTCAACAATGGGGTTTGGAGAGCTTCCAGACTGGTGAATACATGAAAAGTGCTGGGAGAATGGTGTGGAAGTTCCAGAGAGAACATGGAAGTTACTTTCTATTTTCCTGGATTAAATCGCGGCCGCCAAATATCGGCATTTTAGTGTCCAAACTCTGTCCCTGAAATATGTAAACATCTCCTACATGCTCACTATGTACTATGTACTTAGCCCCGTGCCAGGCCTTTAAGGATAGAAAGATATTCAGGCACAGTTTCCCGACATAAGGAACTGTTTACACCTATTTTTATGTACTTACGTTTAGGCAGATAAAATAGATGTATATATCTTTTCTCTATTTCTGCCAGTAAACTTTTCTTGTTTCTTATCATGTAGTGATTTCTTATTCAACTAGAAAAACAAGGTCTTGCCAAAACTGCACTTACTGTAAAATGCTTTTTACTGATAATCCATGATTAAGGATCCCTATTAAAACAAATAAGTCTTAGATTAATAGTATGTCTCTTTCCTCGTATAAGAACTTTTTCATGTGCATGAATTTTGTTTTTCTCTAACTTAAACTGAGTCCAAGAACAGGCACAGGGTGTTCTTTTATGAAAATAATGAGACTAATAGCATTTCTGGTAATTCATAGAATCATGAAAGCACAATAAGGAAATTCTCAGCACATGGAGAGGAACACAAAGAAAAGTAAATATTGACAGAGAAATTTATTTACAAATATATTTATCCTTCCCAAGGGACTCAGACTCATGCAGTCTCTCTTTGTTGTGTTAACAATTTCCCTGGTTACCTACCTGTACTTTTTTTTTTTTTTTTTTGGTAAACATTTGTTTTTGATTGCGTTGTCATCTAATTAGTTTTAATGCGTATGATTTTTCCTGTTAGGAAATAGAGTGAAGGACAAATTTTATATATGGGAGTTTCTACTAATTAATTCCACATGAATTGTTATTATCCTTACTAAAGACATCTGTACATCAAGGGACCCAGAGACAGCACTGAGATGAGCTCTCTCTACTAAGTTTAAAATGGTGCTAGACAAACCCATGCTTCTACCCCACTGGGATATAACATAGTTCAAGGATGGCCAATAGGTTTTATAACACTTTCTAATACTGATCAAATGTTAGCATTTGTCTAGTGTGTTGTCTTTCAAAGCAGTTTGAGACTAAGTGTGAACTCACAGGAAATAAACGCCCTGTATCAGTTATTTTTGTCTACACCAGTGAGGGATGTGGAAACAGCTCATATTTTCCCAAGCATTTCACAACTCTGATTTCTTTGGAAAGAGGAATCTAAGATCACTGAAACCATTAGTAACAAACAGAGACAAGAGGGCACTCTGTGACACGACACGTCCCAGGGCTATTGCACTTTGACAGTGTGGTAGATAAACCCTAGGGTGACCTGGTCCTCTTTACCTCTAGATATTCACACTTTAGTGCGATTCCCTTCCCTTGAGGATGGGTGGGAATCCTGTGACTTGCTTTTAACCAATAGAATAGGGCAAAGGTGTTAGGATGTTACTCCTGTTATTACATTAATAAATATATATGTAAATGTATTTCTTTACTGCCTTTACCACTGACTTTGAAGAAGCTGCTATATTATGAAACACCTATGTAAAGGCCACATGTCAGGAAACTGGGCAGCTTCTAGCAGCTGAGGGCCTCAGTCCTACAACTTCAAGGAACTAAATCCTGCCAACCGCATGAGCTTGGAAAAAGATCCCAAGTCTCAGATGAGATCACAACCCTGGGCTTGATTGCAGCTTTGTGCAGTTTTAAAGCAAAGAACCCAATTAATTAATGCCAGACCCAGGACCTACAGAAATGGTGAGGTAATAAATGTGTCTTGTTGTAAGCAGCTAAGTCCCTAGTAATTTGTTATGCAGCAAAAGAAAACTAACATAGGGAATTACTGGGAAATTATGTTGGAGGACAAGTGCAATCTACGTGTTGAGGACCTTGATATCAAGAGAAATTTTCCTCATAATGTTACCTCCATGATGAGTTTCTAACCTCATTTTAAAAGATGAGGAGAGTGAGAGAGAGTTCAAGAACTCTGCCCAAGATAATATAGTAACAGTCTGGGTTTCCAACTTAAGTAGGTCTATCTGACTGCAAAGCTCATGTTCTTTACAAGATACTATATGCTGCTGACCTGAACTCACCAGTTTGGGTTAGATGACTCCCCCTTGATTGCAAGGCTGGCTCTGAGTCACATTATCGTTTCTCTATATTTCAGTTTCCACAGAGATGAGGCATGGAATCCGAAGGAGGCAATGAAAGAAATATGGGAATTTAAGGAGCTAATCCATCACATGTAATTCAATTTGATTTCAGGTATCTGCAATCAACTCGTGAAAACTCTTATCCTTTAGACATAGACCTCAAGCTGGAAATTATTGATGTAGGGGTGGCAGTGGTTGAGGGAAAACATATTTGAATTTTTTTAAGGACCCTAAAGGCAATTTTTTTTGCAATGTAATTGGTACAGTACACTTCTATAAATATTTTCCTTCTGCAAATGCCCGGTTACCCAGAGGTTTATGGTTATAAACAAATTTACAGAAGCATAAGCCAGAGAAATCACTTTAGTTATACAACCTGATACCCTTTCTGCCTTCCCATTGCTAGTTTTTCTCTTTATTTTCCTTTTAAAGAAGCTACTCAAGGTAAGGAGAACTAGAGTTTCCATAGCAATAGATGTCTACAAAGAACCATCCATGATAATTAAACCTTTGTATTAAGATGCCATCTTTAGCTGGGGAAGAATGTCTCAAAACATAGGCTGAGTTCTGTCACTGGAGTTATCTCTGGCATCAACTGAGACCTCAGACTGCTTGATGCGCTAGGTGCTGGGCTTCTGTGTAAATACTGTCTCCTTCGGCTGAAGGTATTTCAGTCTTCTGAATGACTCCAGAGCACAATCACAAACTGTTAAAGTCCTTTTTGTCATAACCACTGAGAAGCTCAAAGAGCACCTCAACTACAATGCAAATTGGTGTGTGAGAGATCTATGCAGTCTATAGATATGGGGACCAAAATAAAGAAATCCCAGGTGGCCTTAGCCAAAGAAACAACAGGTCAGGGAAGGTGACTCACAGATACATATACACATAAATGAATAAATGTTGAAAGATATATACATATATATATATATCTCAACATTTATAATAATATATCTATATATCTATATATCTATATCTATATAATCTATCTATATACATATCAACATTTATAATAATATATCTTTCAACATTTATTCACTTAACATTTACTGAAAATGCTTTCTCTAGTAAATTCACTGTACTAGACAGTAGCAATACAAAGATGAGTAAGTCATGGTTACCGTCACAATTGCACAGTGACTCTAGTAGGAGAAACAGACTTGTGAGGAAATCCCTGTAACCTATGTTCATTCAAGAACAAATACGGAAGCTATGAAGTCTGCCTGAGAAAGGTAGCTTCCAAGAGAAGCAATTATTTGGATCTTCAAGAATAATTAAAAGTACACCAGGCAAACAAGAAGGGAGAGTAATCCAGGAAAAGGTAAAATTTTGTATGCTCTCTTCCTCTACAGAGGTGACCATAGCATAAATTCAGCTTTCTATCTCTAGTTACCTGCCCAGCTGCAGGTCAAATAATTCTTCTACCTACTCCCTTCACTAGCAAAGCAAATCTTGTCTAAATCCCTTTACACAAGATTTATGAATTGTTTGCAAGTATGCCCCAGATATTGATTCCTCAGTCTTTGAGTGAGGCTGGAGAGTCTGGCACAGCTGTCTCTTAGCCAAATAGACTGATTAGGGAGCCTTGGATGTTGGCTAGCTGAGCAAGGTCTAATGGTGCACTCCATGTGAAAACTCTTGGAAGCCTCATCTAATCACTGCCTCTTTCTTGCATTATCCCAACCCTGGGTGTTTTTCACGTTTAGGAAATGACCACAAATTTCCTCTCTGCTAAACTGCTTTTCACCACTTATTTCCAACTTTCTTCCAAGCCAGTAGTCACTTTGCCAAAATGAGAGAAGAATTCTTAACATTTTTGTAACCTGGTTTAAGCTTAGCAATTGTTATTCTCTATGGAGCCAGAAGAGGTGGTAGGGGGAGAATTTTTAAAAAGTTAAAAAGCTGTTTATGATATGTTTCCTACATGTTGTTCTGGAGTGTGATAGGTGGGCAGCTTAATGGGAAAGGAAAGCGAGTGGGAAGTTGTGGTTGTATTTCAGCTGGAAAGCAAGGAAGTCTGGTGGTGTATCAGGAGATGTGGTAAGCCCTCCTGCAATGAATCACTTGCATGCCAGGAATGTACTTCCCTCCTCAACAGCTAATTCAGCCCTTGGTCATCTGTCTTCTCTAACTCCTTCGGTTATGACTTCTGCCAGCAACAAGCAACCAATAACTTTATTATAGAATATCTAACTTCTGTCGCTTTGAAAGTTGATGTTTGGCTTTCCTCCCTCTACTCTTACTAATTTGCAAATTGTATGCACAATCCAAATCGTAACTGGATATGGCATGGTCATTAGGAACACTTGGACCATGTTTAGATCCAATGTTTCCATGTACTGGCTGTGTGATCTTGGGTAAGCTATTGAATGCTCTGCAGCGGGGAACATTAGACAGACCTACAGCCAGTTCTTATAAGGAATGATCCTGGGGAACTGACATGCTCATCACTTAGTGTCACAGTCAATTATCAGAAATGTCCTAGGGTATCTTTGCATTCGTTACTTACAACTCTAAGTTGCAACAGATTCCCAGGACAGTCAGATGTGAAGGAAGAAATGCCAAGGGATTAACCCCGCTTTGAGACAGCAAAGGGAGCTTCTTGTATCCAACAGAATTCTTACTCCAGGTAGATGGTATAATTCCCAGCTGTGTGCCCCAGGGAAACACTGGGAGACCTGAGAAGCTGCACCTCTCTCTAGGTGTATGCTGCTTTAAAACTATGTACCATGCAATCTCTGTATGTTTCTGCATCATTCTCATTTAAAGAACTTTATATCCTCCATCTGGGCCTGCTGGGATCTTTCTATCACATCACCATCATATGTCATTAATAATCATGTCACCATCATTACAGGAGATAGTTCCTATAAAGCTCTTAACAGTGCTTTTTAGCTATAACTATAAATATATTATTTATAAATATAAATTAGAATCATATTTATAATGATATAAATACATAGTATTTTTATTTTTCTGAGAATCTACCAAAATACTACACACTGTAGGCCTACTATCTCAAATGCTTACAATGCTTCAAGGTACATAATTGTCACTTCCTTTGAAGATTTGGAGAATGAAACCTCAGAAAGGGAATGTAATTACTCCAAGATCACCCAGCTAGCTAGGGGTAAAGCACAATCCGAATGGGGGTCAGCATCTGTGCCGTCATCTATTTCTTCCTTCACAATTAAGCCTCAAAGAATTTTGCTCCCAATCATGCACTGACACTCGTAATAAAGGAAGTGATGAATGCGGTGGATCAGCAGCAAAGGGCACAGCATTGCCTTGAATCCTCACTCTGCAGGATATTGTTATTTCCATACAATTTGAGATTTGTTGGCAATGATATTGTAGTCTCTGCCACCCTTACTCCAACACATACCAGCACTCCCGCCATTGCCAACTTTCATTCCAATTTTTCTACACATTGCACTTAAGCCTACTTATGAAAGTAGCCATCAGGGTGAAGAACTCTGGACAGCACGGAAGGCTCCTCCACATGCCTCAAGACTCAGCTCAAATGGCACCGTTTTTGTGATGGCTTCTATGACTTAGCCCAATGATTGAACCTTTTGTTTCAGGGCAACAACAGTACCAGGGCAAGCCTCTAATTACTATTAGAGCTAAAATTTATTGAGCACTTACTCTATGCCAGGCATGATTCTAAGTGTTCTCCATGCATTATCCCATGTTATCCTCATAGCAATCTTTTTGCATAAACAGTATTATCACATTAATTATTCAACTGAGGAAACTGCACTGATGGTGATTACTTTTCTTCTTCCCCTGCCCTTTAGACAGTGTTTATTCATGATGGAGACTGTTTTACCCTTCTCTTTTTAACTCACACCCATGTGTTCACACCTCCAATGGGTTAGGGGCTGACAGATATTACATCACTTATTCTTACAAAAATATACAGTCAGTACTACTCTCAGTTTCATATTATGAGTAAGGAAACTGGGACTCAAAGAGATTGTAGCTTTCTGAGAGGCAGAGTCCCCGCTGGTAAGAAAAAGAGCTGCTATTCAAGTCTGTACTCATCCGTTCCCTTACCTGACTCCGTCTCCCATGGTGGGTGTGAAAATGAATGCTTTTTTAGTCTACAAAATGCAAGAACAGAATGAGTGAACAGTAGTACACTCCGCATTAGGTGGCAGGGTGAGAAAGATATGTTATGTGCTAAAAGAGAAATTAGGAACCACCAATACATCATGACTTCCTAAGAAGACAGGTTCAGTCATGCGTACACACTAACACATTTGTAGGAGACAGACCTTTGTGAATCACTACTAATCAACAGTTTAACACTAAAAAGAATGGTCTTTGGAGTAAGAGATCCGAGTTTAAACGTTTAAACACTTGTTTTCATTTTGCCTCTGCAGGACCCAAGGCGAGTAAATGAATTCATCTGAGCCTCAATTTCCCTATCTGTAAAAAGATGATGATAACACTCTGCTTGATACAAACCATTAGGAGAATTCCAATGAGATAATATATAGAAAAATGTCTGAATAAACTCTCAATACCATCAGGTTGTTATTTTTCATCTCTCTCTCCCAGGGCTTACATCAAATGCTATCCAAAACGTGTTCACCAGCACTCATTTCTAATATGTTTACATATAGATATTCCTGAGAGAAGCTCTCATGAAAAGCAGCTCTTAATCCTTGTTAATTCTTCAAATGAGGCCCTGATGTGTACTTTACCACCAGCCATAGCCTCTTTCATTAGCAAAATGATTATATTTTTTCAAACTGCTAGGTTTTATTCCCAGTTTTAGCACCCTGATAAGAGTTTATAGATGGGAAAATACAACCAAGTAAAAGTTCAAGCTCGGTTTTATGAAGAACTGATACTGTCTCTTTCGCTTGAGATGAGAAAGAAAAGCATTATGAATGAAAATGTCATGAGTTAAACAAGCTAAATATCTTTGAAGAGATTGATTTACCACACAGACCCCTCTGGAAATCAGTCACCTCTACGTTCACAAAGCCATCGTATTTCATGGGCAATTCTCCTGGTTTTTAGTGGGTTTTGACTTTCACATTCTCAGCCCACCGGTAGCCCAGGAATCATTACTCCTGACTTCATCAGCAGCAGCAGTCAAAATATTACCTGGATTAATTCCACTTTCTGAGAAAGAGGATTTTCTTTCAGGATACTGAGGTCTCAAGAAGAAATACATGTTGTGAATCATGGGTGGAAGAGAGTGATTGTGGGAAATTTTGATTCATTTCTGTCTTTTCCTCTAGCTGAATTCTCCATGAAGATGTTTTTATGAATAATTTCCTTATTCCAGTTCTAGATATGGCATTCTATGGTGCTAATACAATGAAATGCATTGAAATACCTCAATTTACATGAAACATGAGTTGCTCAGAAAATTCCAAATGTCATTACAGTGATCTATACTACTCTGGTAATCACTAATTTGAAAAACCAAAGAAACAGATGTCAATATTCAAGATCTTGTTAGAACTAGGTATTTACCTACTCTTCTCCATGATTCTTCGTATCTCCTTGTGAGGATTTCCCCCACAGAAAATCCCAACCATTTCCCGCTCCTCAAATGCATCATTTATTAATGCAAAGGGCTCATGAATAGAAATGTGGACAGTTAATTTTGCTACAGTGCAATCCACTATGAAGTAATTACACATTATCTTCATTATATGGAATCATAAAACAGAGCATCCACGGTTTATGCAAACCGGGACAGGGATGAAGTGATGATTTCTGATAATGAGAGCAAAAACAAAAAGTCCATACTCTTCGGGCTGGCTCCAATCTGCGTTGCCAAATGTATACTCAATTCTTGCTGTATAAAAATCCATTTATCAATAACAAATCACTGGGGTTTCCTCTTGTGTCATTGCTTTTGCTTTTTTCCCTATCTGGAATACTTTTTTTGTTTTGCCAAAGAAAGAAGGTATTTATTCATTCACTGTTTATAAAGTACCTACTATGTTCCAGATCCTTAGAATGTATCAGTGAACAGACATCTCTGCCCTCTTAAAAGAGTATAGTGTATTGATCAAGACTGCAAGCTCTGAATAAACTACGAATAAACTATGTAATTTTGAATAAACTATGTAATTTTGCACAAGCTACTTAACTCTCTCTTCTTCCGTTTCTCATCTGTAAAGTGGGCATACTAATAGTACGCATCATCCAGAAATGCTATGGTTTTAGATGGATAGACAGTGGCTATAGTCAAAAGCTGGCAAAAAGCAAGCATTCAGTAATCAAGCTACTATCATAATAAACTTGGCTTACCAGGCTCTACAACTTACCTTTCTTCCAAAGATGAGCTGAATTTCTACTCCTTCTGTGAAGCTTTTCCTCAAACACCTCAACCAGGATTTATTTCCTCTTTTCTTTCAACACATATTTGTTTACTGAATGAAAAATAGGATTTATTTTCTAGGCTAACCCTGATCAAGAAATCATGGCTGCTTAGATTCAGGGCTAAGAAGCAATGTGAGGCCAATTTCAGAATCTCCAGAGGAAAAATGATATGCCAAGACTGATGAGTGATGTGTGACGGAAAGGAGGAAGAGCCACGAGAAAAGACTGGGTGACAGAACTCACCGATACATTTATGTAACCAAAATATTTAGCCTCTGCTTACAGTAGCTGTATGGGTATATCTGGGTAAATTAATTAGCTTCATCAAGCCCCAGTTTCCTCATTTGTAAAACTATCTTAAAGAGTATTACCTACTAGTATTGTTGGACAGATCAAAAGAGATCTTCTATATATAATACACTCAGAGGCTGGTACATAGTCAGAGCTGACTTAATGTTTGTTATTATTTTTGTTATTATTCTTGTCATCACTATCTATTACCACCAAGTGGAAATACCACCAGATGGGCATTGATTACATGAGGCAGAGTGTGAGCATTTTTAATGCATTACCTCAGTCTTCCCAGTTAGTCACTCTTGTGGGCAGCAACCCTTTGAGCCTCAAGTGCCTAACATTTGGTCCGGAGGATGAGGTACTCAATGTACGTTTGTGGTGTGTGTGAAGTCGGGATGAGAACATCATCTTTTTTCCTGCATCCAGTTGAAGAAAGTCAAAACTAGGGAGGTAAATGAATTGCTGAAAAGTCCCTTTTTCCTGAGCCAGTACTGATGCTTTGCTACTACACCAAGAACAAAATGAAAGGAAATGAAACTAAATATTAGATGGGGTTTTCCTCGAGCTATACTTCTTTGCGAAGGACTTTGACGACCCAGGCCACAATTCAGCTAAGGTAAGATACTGCATTCCACCCCTCTAGGCTTTATGCTAAGTATGTGGAAATAAATCAGAAATGGACAGAGTGACAAAGTAAACCCTAGAGGTATAAGGGGAAAAGTGTTCGTGCATTCTCAAAAAATGATACATTTAACAGTACAGTGTTGTTGTAAGGCCACTGGAGGCACCATAAGAAAGAAAAATGGATGGAGCAGGCCTGAAGATGGAATGTACGAAGAAGACCTACTGCAATACGTAAGTGAGCTGTCTGGAATTGCTCTTGCAGACACTCTCAAGTCCAGTAAGAGGCTGCAATGCTTGGACTATCCACCTAGAGGAGGATAAAGTACACATTTGGCCATTTTTCCCCCCACAGGAAAGCTTTGTCTCTCCATCTTTGATAAAGCAATGGAGTTCAAGGCTCAAGTCTGGGAAGGACCTGGAAAGACCCCTCAGCTGTCATTAGTCACATTGGCCACGGCTGGAAGGTTTAAATACCTTTTTTAAATTTTTAGAGAACAGTGATTACAGCACTTTTACAACATTACTTTATTTTAAATTTGCTATTAGAGTAGTCCCATTGTCTGCATAACCAAAACAATGTGTTCATTGTACAGATAAAAAAAAAACCTGAGGCTCAGATACATCAACTGACCCAAAACCACACAGTGATAAAGCAGTGAGCAGGTACCACGTTCTCCGGACGTGGCCCTAATGCCCACTTCATGAGGCTATGTTCATTTTGCACGCCCTTATCCACAAAAGACACGTTCATTCCCCCAGTGACCTGTTAATTCTTCACACATCCTCTCAGGCTGGGGGGAGGGAGGGCAAGAGTGGGGTGCTTTCCTGAAAATAATTATTTCCCACAAATAACCCAGGATCTTTCCATTAAGTCTTTACTAGAATCCTAGTACATTTATTCAAAAATAAACATTTTATTTTGGAAGTTATTTATAGGAAAGGTATGAATCTAAAAGTTACGAATCTAATCTAAGCTCCCATAGACCCTTCACCCAATTTTACCAAATGTTAACTTCTTACACAACTATGGTACATTTGTCAAAACTAAGAAATTAACAATGGCACATTACCATTAACTACACCCCAGACTTTATTCAGATTTTACCAGTTTTTCCAATCATATCTTATTTCTGTTTCAGGAGCCAATCCAGGATACCACACTGCATTCACAATTTCATTATGTGAATCTCATCCTGTAGCCATCCTCCTTTGTGAAATACAGAGTTTCAGTGTTTTGAAGACAGACACACCATGCCTTTCCTGAGGCCTAGCACAGACAGAAACCATGCCTTTTCTGAGGTCTAGCTTTTCCTGACAGTGAGCTTTGCCTAGCATAAGGGAGGTACATGATTGCTGATTAATTTTCCATACAGAATCCTATTTAAATCATTGTTATGAAAATCTGAACCATCAGTCTTAAGATTCAGGTTTGTTTAACGGTGGAGGCAGGGCACATTCAAACTGAGAATAACAAGTTCTGCTGAGATTGCAAAGCCAGTTTTCAAATTCACAGTAAATGTGAAATATAATAAACATCAGCTGAGAAGAGCAAACAGCCTGTTAAACACTTAAAGAGCATTAGCTCTCCCTTCAACCAAATCTAATAACCCACCACATGAAAATTAAGAAGAAATATAGGATTTGTAAGAACTTGGAAGAAATGTAAATAAGATTTTAATCAGTCTGTTACACGGACCAGAGTTGGTGGCACACCGTTAAACATTCTCATCCTAGAACTCGTATCTATGTATAGCTGTTAATTGTGCAAATTCCCCAGTTCTTCAATGCTATGTTTTCAAACCAGCTGCCGAGTACAGCTGTTTTTTGTTTTTTAAACAAAGACAATTTTTAAAAGTCAGAGCGAGGGTGAGGGAGAATGGAATACATGATTTTAAAAAGCAAGTGCAACCAAACTTTCATTCTACAGTGAACCTTTTTTTCTTTTTTTCCCAGATGGAGTCTCGCTCTGTCACCCAGGCTGAAGTACAGTGGCATGATCTTGGGTCACTGCAGCCTCCGCCTCCTGGGTTCAAGCGATTCTCCTGCTTCAGCTTCCTGAGTAGCTGGGATTACAGGCTATGTATGAAAATCTGAACCAAGAGTCTTAAGATTCAGGTTTGTTTTAAGGTGGAGGCAGCCACCATGCCAAGCTAATTTTCATATTTTTAGTAGAGATGGGGTTTTGCCATGTTGGCCAGGCTGGTCTCGAACTCCTGACCTCATATGGTCCACCCACCTCAGCCTCCTAAAGTGTTGGGATTACAGGCGTGAACCACTGTGCCCAGCTAGTGAACCATTTAGAAGTGTTAAAAAACATGAAAATTGTTTTCCTTGGCTATTATACTTGCCACACAAAATATAAACACATTGTGTAGGGAAGCCCTCAATGACTTTGGATAAATAATTCAATGAAAAATAGAATACTCCTAATGTTATTTTACTTGCTATAAGCTTCCTTGTAAGAAATACCTCTCATATTTTTCCCTGTCCAAAACCACCACGTTAACACACAAAGGAATCTATATTTTTCAATTGGAAGTATTTGGTACTAATTTGATTACCATTCTCTTGAATACGTCACTGCCTGCCTAGAATTTTTTATAAAAATGTACACATATAGAAAAATCTACATACACGCCATAGATAAACACGTAGATAATTTAAGCTTTCTGAGAATAGCATTCATTTTGGTAATCCCAGGATTAGTTATGGTATACTTGAGAAATGCCTGAGCAAGGAAGGAAGCAAAACAGGTTTATTTCAGGTGGGTAGGGTACTGCTACTAATACCTTTCCTCAGTCTATCCATGAAATATCAATGGAATCTATTCAACAAAGATGTTTTGCACCTAGAACGATTATGGTTGCTATTTTCTCCAAAGGAGAAACTTGTAAATTCACAAGACCTAACCTAACTCATGCCTAGCAGTCAATAGCACTCCCAAAGCCTCAGGTGATTCTTTAATCTGTAAAATAATACCTCTTTAAAAAGACATTACAAAAGTCAGGTGTGCTCATTCATTTATTGACTAAACAACTATTAATTGAATACCTGACATACACTGAATAGCAAGTAAGGGTAACAAGAGAGAATCAACAACCCAGTCTCTGTTATGATGGAAACAACAGCCTATGAGGGGAGAATGGCATCGATTAACAGTGTGTGCTAGACTGGGCTCGGTGGATCGCACCTGTAATCCCAGCACTTCGGGAGGCTGAGGCGGGAGAATCGCTTGAGGCTAGGAGTTTGAGAACAGTCTGGGCAACATAGCAAGACCCCATTTCTATAAAAAAATACAAAAACTAGTCAGCCATGGTGGTGCACACCTGTAGTCCCAGCTACTTGGAAGAAAGGAGCAGAATTTAGCCTAGAAGTTGGCAGTGAGCATGAGCTATGATCGTGCCACTACACTTTAGCCTTGGCATTCCATGAGAGTAAATGGAGAGCATAGAGCCTCTTGACCTCTAGGCTTGGAACTGGCACAGTATAACTTTGCTGTCTTTTACTAGATAACACAATTCCAAAGTAAGATATTCTAAATAAGTAGAGAAATATACTCCATCTTTTAATGGGAAAACCTCCAAAAGCATATTTTGAAAAGGTGTGGATACAGGGCAACAAAGCAAGACTGTCTCAAAAAAAAAAGTGTACATTGAAATGGTGGTTATCAAGTTCACAAGTGCATTAAAATCAACAGGACAACTTGGTAAAACTCAGATTGCTGGGCCCCACCCACCTCCAGAATTTTCTGGTTCACTGGGTCTAGAGTGGGGTGGGAAAATTTCTACTTCTAACAGGCTTCCAGGTGACACTGATGCTACAAGTGTGGCAATCACTTTGAAAACCACTGCACTAGTAAATATAAAATTACAATTTCGTTAATTGCAATTGAAAGGTATGTGGAAGTAACCAAAGAGTGGGATTTGATGTCGTTAGAGAAGTGAGGGGCAGCTTTCAAGAGCAAATTACCTTGAAACTGAGATCAGCGTTTGTGTTTGAGAAAATATGTGAAGAGAATGTGCAAAGCCTGGGTGGTAGAAAGAAACAGGGCAAAAACAAGGGACTAAATGAAGGCCGGTGGCTGGGAGTGAGGAGAACGGTGTGGGGTGCGGAGTAACCAGGACTGGGGCTGAACAGAGAAATGGGGGCCATTTGGTACAGAGCCTTCTAAGCCCACCACCGTGTTAATTAACAGGGAGACCATTAGGCTAAGTCAGCTTCAGTGCCTTGGGTTACCACCTAAGCAAACCAAAACCCAACTCAGACTGAAGAGTCATAGCTAGAAAAGCAAAACCTGAGCTTAAAAATCCAAAACGGATGCCTAAACTCGAACTACAAACTTCCATTTTAACCAATCAAACATTTTCTTTCCTGTGCTTCTGTGAACACCTTATAAGGTTTCTCCTGACGCTCATGCCCTTGTCATGGAGGTCTGAACAGCCCAAGTCTCATGTTGCCTGATTCATGAATTGCTGAGTGCTCAGATAGACTCCTTAAAATTTAAATGTACCCGAGTTTATCTTTTAGCAGTTCCTACATATTATTCTTTGAGATTTGGAAAGCCAAGAAAAGGTGGTAAGTGAAAGAGGTGAGAAGACTAGACCTCATTTTCTAAAAAGCGCTTTCTGGCTTTTTCTATTGACTAGACCCACAGACGAAGCCACTTCCTAGAGTCTACTGCACCATCAGTGCTGAATTTCTCCGATTTGGACCTCAGCTCTGCCAATTACAGCCTGGCTAAGTTACCCACTGCTCTAAGTTTCCATTTCCTCTTCTGAAAATATGCTGGTGGTAATTCCTTTATAATAAGGTTTGTGAGGACTGACTAAATTAATCACATGCAGTACTTAGACCCATGTCTGGCACCAAGTTACCATTCAAATCTCAGCTGCCATTATCATCAGTCACTGAGAGCATAAAAAAAAAACAACAAAAAAAACACTACTGGGCAATGGGAAGTCTTCCTCTAATCCACAGAGGCAGGAGAAAATAGATTTAATTTTCTTAAAAGCTCTTTCAGGCAACATCTTACTGTAAAGGTGACAACAGCTTAAGCCACAAAGGAAGAGAGTGGAATCTCTAAATAGGCAAAAACCAGAGCAGTTTCAGTGTCTGTGAAATTAAGGACATAGTAATGGAAATCGATATAAGTCCCCTAGCCCCTAACCCCAAATGTACAGATTTTTTTTTCTGTTTTGCTCACTGTTGTATCCCTAGTATGCAAAAGAGTGCTCGGGACTTGGAACTTCCTTGCTGAATGGAAATGAGGACTCATCGATGTTTTGATATTCAATTGAATTTGGAGGCAATTCATTTTGCTGCCATTGCTCAAGTCTCCTGTTTTGCCTGAGTGGCTGGTCACTTACGGAGATTGTAGCATGGGTGTGTGGCTTCTGAATTGACATCTGGGGTCACTGTATCTAATGGCACAGTCGGTGGAATATTGTCACTGGGGAAGCAGCAGAGTGTGTACACCACTCCCTCAGCCTGCAGTGTGCTCGGGACCCCTGCAATGCTGAGTCAATGCAGCCTGCACCTGGATGACAATCAGGACATTCATTGACATCTCCTGCTCAGAATTCTCTGTTAAAAATTCAACAACTTCCTGGCTGGGCACGGTGGCTCACGTCTGTAATCCCAGCACTGTGGCTCACGTCTGTAATCCCAGCACTGTGAGAGGCCAACGCAGGAGGATCACCTAAGGTCAGGAGTTTCAAGATCAGCCTGATCAACATGGAGAAACCCCGTTTCTATTAAAAATACGAAATTAGCCAGGCGTGGTGGCGCATGTCTGTAATCCCAGCTACTCGGGAGGCTGAGGAAGGAGAAGTGCTTGAACCTGGGAGGCGGAGGCTACAGTGAGCCGAGATCACACCGTTGCACTCCAGCCTGGGCAACAAAACGTCTCAAAAAATAAAAAATAATTCAACAACTTCCTGATGTCCTCAGAATAAAGCTCATAATGACCAGGCTTACAACTCCCTGCGTGAACTGACCCCAGCACACCCTTCCAGCCAAGCACCATCTCTCTCTGGTCAGGCCCCACATTGCTGCCAATCTGAACTAGCCCTTAGGACAAGGCTCTTCCGGTCTCTAGGCCTCTATCCACATTGCTGCCTCTACCTGCTACACCCTTCCCACACCTATACTTTTTCATACTTAAAGTCTCAGCTTAACATCTCTTCTTCCAAGACATATAAGCCCAATATTCAAGAATCCCCATAGAGCCCTGAACAAAGATATTAATTCAGTATCTTCTTTCCCTGTACATTTCTTAAGAGAGTCACATGTTTGCCTTGCATTCTACTCCCAATGCATGGCATACATAGGCTCTAAATAAATGTGTCCAGTGACATTACTATTCTTTTACTCTTTCAAAATGCTTTTCTTAAAGACGGAATCTCACCCTGTCGCCCAGGCTGCAGTGCAGTGGTACCATCTCAGCTCACTACAATCTCTGCCTCCTGGGTTCAAGTGATTCTGGTGCCTCAGCCTCCCGAGTGGCTGGGACTACAGGCATATACCATCACACCCAGCTAATTTTTGTATTTTTAGTAGAGATGAAACCAGACAGTGTTTCACCATGTTTCCCAGGCTGGTTTCAAACTCCTGACCTCAAGTGATCTGCCTGCCTCAGCCTCCCAAAGTGCTGGCTTTACAGGCATGACCCACCGCGTCTGGCCCCAAAATGCTCTTTTAAAAGGCAAAATCACAAGTGCAAGAAGAAAGACACTGACAAACACAATTCCTAACGAATGTCGCAAATACGCCAACACTTGCCATTGGTGACTTCAGTTTCTGCAGAGATGAATTCTGCCCGTGGAACGACTCACGATTCTCCTAACAACTGGGATCCTCCCAGTTTGCCTCCTGGGATTCACTTACCTATCAATTTCCTGGCCCAGTGCTTCTCGTGCTTTGCGTGCACATGAATCACCTGGAGGTCTTATTAAAGTACAAAATGCAATTGAATAGGTCTGAGATGGGGCTCAGATTTTGCATTTCTAACAAGCTCCCAGGTGCTACCGCTGCTCCTTGAGCAGGCCACACTGCTGGGCAAAGTCACCGTCTAGGTAGAAGCCTCACCCTTACTTCCCTCACTCCTTCCCCCTTCCGTCCCCTCCAGGGCAGGCACACTTTCTTTAGGAAGCAGCCAGTAGTGCTGGAAGAGTGGAGATCTCTTAATTAGAGAGGGGTGGCAAGACTGTGTGTGTCCAGGACTTAATGAGACACTCAACAGCTGCTTCACCCACTTTGAGGAGCTTAATGTGATCTAATAGCCATGATTTTAGATTAGCGCTAGTTGTACAAACAGAGTGATAGGAGACACAGCCTACAAGAAATAGGGAGCAAAGAGGAGGAAAGCACAAGGACGGACAGAGAGGGAGAAAAAAAGAGAATTAGCAGCTGGACTCCTCCTCTGAGTTAATCTATCCCCAAATGTGCATCACTGCACTGGGGGCAATTTGCAATTAATTAGCTATAAAGAGAATTTAGCCCCATGTAAAGCATATGCTCTGCTTCCTTTCTTTGGAGCATCCGGGATGCTGTGAGGGTAGCTGAATTGCCTTTACCACCTTAGACCCTGCAGATTAAACCAAGTATCCTCTGAATTCCCTGTCTGCAACATCTTCTGGGCTACAGAGAACATAGTGCAGAGATTAACTGTGAAATTGTAAAGAATGTAGTGGAGGGAAAAAGGCTTGAGCATGGCTGGTATTATAGTCAAAGCTGAGACTTCTTTTTTCTAAGAAGCTTCAGAGAGCCTAACAACTCTTACTATCTCTCCAGCAGCTAAGCTGCATGACAAAACGGACTCCCCACTTCGGTAGGAATTATACATGTCACTCTTAATGTTTGTTTAATATATTTTCAATATTGTAAAATTGCCATGGTAGAATTCTGGGAAACTGTTCCCCTGGGGTCCTTGAATAATAAACTATCAAAGAGAAACTAAAGGAAGGGCCAGTGCTGGTTACCTCCTGAGCTCTGAGAGATCTGGCCCTCAGAGAGCCTAGCAAGCCTCAGAGTCTTCATGAACAGACATGAAAGCACAGTGAGGTAACTAAAAGAATTGTTTGGGGGTTTTTGTCTACACAAACATCTTTACGCTTAACACAAATATGCTTAGTCAGGTTCTTACGTCAGAGATTGTGAATTTAGGCCCATGTTGTGTGCTGGTATGGTTTGGAGGAAGAGGAGATCAAGCAGGTAAAAATATTACTCTGCTTTGACTAATTTCTCTGAGTATCTCAAGACCTTATTGACATACAGCTTCCTCAATTGCCTTATCATTGTAGCTTTAATAATATCTGATCAGCATATTATCCTTTAAACCTATAGAAAAGACACATCCACCAGGTGGCCGAGGCAGGCAGAACACGAGGGCAGGAGTTTGAGACCAGCCTGACCAATGTGGTGAAACCCTGTCTTTACTAAAAACACAACAATTAGCTGCGCGTGGTGACGGATGTCTGTAATCCCAGCTACTCAGGAGGCTGAGGCAGGAGAATCATTTGAACCCGGGAGGCGAAGGTTGCAGTGAGCCGAGATCGCACCACTGCACTTCAGTCTGGGTGACAGGGTGAGACTCCGTCTCAAAAAAAAATAAATAAATAAAAGACACACCCTACCTCACCCCAACCTTCCAATTTGGCTATCTTTCTTCCAGTATCACACTAGATATTAAGCATAACAAGGTCACCTACGCTCCTACCTTTGAGACTTCCTCCAAACTCGAGGTTCCTGTGATTGGCCTTTCAGCATAAAGAAAAGTTTGCTCACTCCTGGACACAGGATATATCAGCTGTATTGGCTCTGCAAGTATTTGAGGCTAAATGTGTCAGTCTGCAAGAAACTTCATGGGCTACAAAGGTGCTATTCTCAAACTTGGCCTTTACCCATCAGTTGGCCTGAGGAATATTTACAGGGCAATGTGTAAGGTTGGATCACCCTTTGCCAATGGTGGGCTTTATCCTCTAGAATGGTTGGTATTAGCAGAAGCTGGATTCGTGGAACCTTCCAGGACATGCCAGACAGGGAATCCCTTTGATCTGTTTATAAAGGTGCTGTTCTCAAACAAAGACTGAAAGCTAGGCAGGGCTTTTGGAGGCTGAAGGAACTACAGATCAATAATGCGGCCTGATCTTCAGAAACAGAAAATTACTTGAGGGTTTCACACGTGCAGGGGATTTTCTTCATGAGAAAGGACAGGAGAATTCTAGAAACAGCACATTCACATCACGTACTAGAAAATGAACATGCAGGACCTGTGTGTCATGTAGGTATGTTTTTGGCAATTCCTGAACCAGCTCCAGGACCCGAAGAAACAAAGTTGGAGGAGAAATGAAAGGAACTCCAGGGAGATAGAATCCCAAAGGGATGGCCTTGGATGTTTCTGCCTCCCCACTCAGCCAGCTTCTCTGAAGCCATTTCTCTGTTCCCAAAGAATTAAGATATATGCACACTGAGATTATGAATGAAAAAATGAAATAAACTGACGGCTCTGGTTTTCCCGGAACATCAGCTTCAGATTTGAAAACTGTTGCTAAAATAGTACCTCTTCTTTCTATTGCTACAGCCGACTCCACCCTACAAATGCAGGTGAAACTAACAAGTGTGTAAGCAATCAGCCACAGGGACTGGTTTCTTTTAACAAATCAATAGTTCACTGAAAATGAAACTAGGAGCAATCTGAGACCTTGGATCAAGGGCACTGAAGGTGAAATGAGAATAAAAGCTTTTCTTAATAATAATGGTAGGCAATCTATGGGCATTATTTGGGCAAAATGATGAGTCCTGATTGGCTGGTGCGATTGGATTTGTTTCTCATTTGTCAACTTGGAATCGATAGTTTCTGTGCATCTCTAAAGCCATCTCTTTACCACAGGGCCCACGTCCATCCATCAGGAGGCCCACAGTAGAGCCAGGAAGAAGTCACTGCTCAGCGCATCGGACAATTTAATTGGTTTACTTCCTCAGGAAATTATCGTCCTCTCTTTTTCTTTTTTTTTTTTTTCTTTTTTATTTTTTGAAAGAAAGAAAAAGAGAGGAAAGAAAGTGAGAGTGAAAGAAAGAAAGAAAAAGAATGTATGAGAGAAAGCAAGAGGAAGAAAAAGAGGGAGAGAGAACAGGATTCTTGTTCTACTGCCCAGGCTAGAATGCAGT
>CAUYLG010060942.1:0-15102 GCA_963573385.1 Cacajao melanocephalus | reverse complement strand
GTGGCTCTCAGGGCCATAGGAAGCAGGAGGGTGGGAGGAAATTGAAGGTGGGAGGGGCTGAGGGGAGGAAGATGTGCTGAACAGTCTGAGTCTTGTAGTCGCGGATTGGCAAATGTAGTAATAGTAGTAATAGCCCCCACTATCCCCTGTCCTCAGAGAAATAATAGTTGCAGATTGGCAAATGTAATAATAGTAATAATAGTCCCCCTGTCCATAGATTGGGGAGCGGGGCCTCAACTTCCCCAGGGAGCAGAGGCAGCGGATTAGCCTGGCCCAGACTGTCTACTCTGACCATCAGCTCTACCTACTGGACGACCCCCTGTAGGCCATGGACGCCCACTTGGGGAAGCACGTCTTTGAGGAGTGCATTAAGAAGATGCTTGTGGGAAGACGATGGTCTTGGTGACCCACCAGCTGCAGGTGACAGGACATGCAGGATCCAGGAGGTCACGGGAGGGGTGTGGCTGGTGCCTGATGCTCACAGAGCCTCCTTTTCTGCCTAAATCTGCCTGCCTTCAGCTGGGAATGTGGGGAGAGACCCAGGGATGCAAGAGATACTCATGCTTCCCCAGCCTTCCTGGCTCCCAGGAGCCCTGCCTGCTCCACTCTGTGTATGGCCTCAGTGGGGCCAAGACCTCTCCTGCACCAGAGGGTAGAGTCCCTAGAAGAAATTAAGTCCTGCCTGTAGGTGGACTAGGGCACCCTTCCCCCAGTTCTGGGCACTTGGTAAGATGGGGATCCAGGGAAGAAAATGAAGGCCCCACCCTTCCTCCAGCAATTCTGGGCAGGCCTGAGGCCAGGGGCTTCTTGTCTGGGGGTTTCAGGTAGACCCCTTGGATGAGGGGCCCAGATGCCTGAGGCATCACATCCAGGGGAAAGGGGCTAGAAGTCAGGACTTTGGGACTAAGGCTGAGGCTTTGGAGCAGGTCTCTCTGCTCAGGGCCACTCTCTCGGGCTAAGGAGCATGAATCTTACTGAAGAAAGTGACTGGGCTTGACCTGAGTGAATTTGAGAATTTGGCAGGGTAGGGACAGTCTTCACCACATTGGTCCCACATAAGGGGTCCTGAATGCCTGGTGGGAATCCGAGATGTGCGGGGGAAGGGGTGCAGTGCATGTGTGTGTACATGTGTGTTCATGTGTGCACATGGGTGCCTCCTTGCCCAGTGAGAGAGTCCTCGGGACTGACTTATATTGAGAGGCCTACTGGGACAGGAGAGCAAGAGTCCCGTCTTCTTTACTCTCCTGCTACCTGCAAAGAACATGTCACATGAGGGTCTGGTCTGGAGGCAGGAGGCCGGTCTCATTGCCTTGCAAGGGTAAGTCAAGCTGGAGTGGAGAGGGAGGGGCAACAGCAGCAAATGAGGTTGCTATGGCTACAGGACGCTGCAGCCAGAATTTTAGGACCATCTAGTAGTGGCCAGGAGGACCAGCCTGAAGCCGGGGAGGACCAGCTTGAAGACCCCATAAAACCAGGCTTTCCCATTGCTTTGATGCTTTCCCTAGCTTGAGCCCAACCTTTGCCCAGGGCTACAGTTCTGGCCCTGTAATAAGCTCCAGGCATCCGAATTTTGCACATGAGGATTGCCCGGATTTCCTCTGAGTGGGCCTGAGCACCTCCAGAAAGCATCACACTGGACTGGTGTGGACAAGACCTCCTGGTTCTTCTTCTGGCCTAGTTCTCCTTCTGAGGACTTAGGATGGAGGACGAGGTTGGATTTCTTTAAGACTCCCATGAAGTGACTACAAATGGGCTCTGGCCCAGCCCAGACGCTAAACATGGCAGCTCCTGCTCTGCACCGTGACTGTTCCTGGAGATACCCTGCAGCAGGAAGGGCTGTCCTCTGAGGGGTGTGGGGACCCAGAGGGAGAGGCCTTGTCCCTACAGATGTGGGTCACAGCTGTCCCTCCGAGTCCTCATGAGGGAAATCATAACCTCGGTCCTGGTCCAGTCTTTGAAACTGACTGACCAGTAGTATGACCTCAGGCAGGAGCCATCTTCACACCAGGCCGGCCTCCTCAGAGTCCACCTTCCCCCATCATTCTATCTCACTTTTTGCCTGTTGGAAGAGGCAAGCAGCCACTGGGTGGAACCAGATCTTGGTCCCACTGTCCCTTGTCAGGGAGGATGGGACTCAGAGCCCCAGACCTGGGCACACCCATCCCCTCTGCTCTTACTCTCAGGCCCATAGGCAATCTGGGTGCTTCTGAGTGGTTGGGGTGGAGGATCGTTCTTCTAAGGGAAACAAGTGAAAAGAGCCTGGGGGCGGCCACTGAAATCCAACCCAAGGGCAGATTCGGGGACGGTTTGCAGAACAAAGCTGCTCAAATCTGCCTCGTATCTCTGGAGGCACTGAGGGTTTGCTGGCCAGAGGGGGCTTCCCTGGGAGCTCCTGGATCTGGAGTGTGTGCTGTGGTATAGGCAGAAAAGGCTGTGAGACTGGAACAGGCTTACGGTGCCTCAGTGTTTCCCCATCTGAAAAATGAGCTGATAAGACAGGGAGCTGGGCAGTCAGTGGGAGGGAGGAATGAGGGCTGGAGCTGTCCAAGCTGTTAGAACAGTTATCATTCAGCCTTTGGGTACCCTCCCCACTCGCTGAATCAAGTGTACAATGACCGAGAACGTAGCTTTTTCAAGCTTGTAATCAAGACCAGCAGAGGTTGATTTGACCTTGGATGAACCGTGCAGTACTGGGAAATGACCTCTGGCCCGTACTGCAAAGGCTTCTTTAGGTCAAACCATTTTCAATCTCAGCATCTTGCCTGCCTCTAGGAGGGGGCTTCCTTGATCCTGTGGGGAGGGCTCTGTGTCTCATTCCAAAATGAAAGGAAATCCCTTAGCAGAACTCTTTGATCTCAGGAATGATATGGAAATGAAGGGAATTCAATTTAAAAAAAAAAACAAACCGAAGTGCTTCGGGCAAATGTGGGATGCCAGCATTAAATGTAGCTGTGTTTTTTATCTCATAGATAAAGCTGGTGTAAACTTCTCAGGCCAGGGAATGTGGCCAGTTGCCTGGGGACAGCACCGTGGTCTGCTTCCCTGGGGTAAACGGGGATGATGAGGGAGCCTTGTCATGTTAGAACAGGGGAGGACCTTAGTGAAGATCATATTTCCCCTCCCTACTAAGTACTGGCTGCAGTGACCGTCAATTTTATTTTCCAAATCTTCATGATCAGTTTTCTATTTATTTATTTTATTTTTTTGAGATGGAGTTTTGCTCTGTCATCCAGACTGAAGTGCGGTGGCACCTTCTCAGCTCACTGCAAACTCTGTCTCTTGGGTTCAAGTGGTTCTCCTGCCTCAGCCTCCTGAGTAGCTGGATTATACTTGCGTGCCACCACACCCGGCTAAGTTTTGTATTTTTAGTAGAGGTGGGGTTTCACCATGTTGATCAGGCAGGGCTCAAACTTCTGACCTCAGGTGATCCACCTTCATCAGCCTCCCAAAGTGCTGGGATGACAGGCATGAATCACTGCACCCAACCATGGTCGGATTTCTTAGGAAGGCAGCTCATTTAAGGAGCAGTAGCAAAGGAAGATGCAGTGTGCTTTGCTGTGACAGCCAAAGCCTGGTTGGCTTTTTTTGTACTCATGAGACCTGTGGGTTCTCGATGAGTGGTTTTCTGTTAGGGGCCAGTCTGCCCCCAGGAGGCACTTGGCAGTGTCTGGAGACATCATTGCTTGTCACACCTCCACCGCATCTGGTGGGTAGAGGCCAGGAAGGTTGGTAAATGTCCTACAGTGCACGGGACAGCCCCTGCAAACAGAGAATTATCTGGCCCCTAAAGTCAATGGTGCTAACCAAGGTTAGAGAAGTTACCTCTTACCCGGGCAGAAGTTCATTGTTGATCACTTACCTCTGCAGTTCTTAGAGTCCTCTGATGAAGTTACTTTGTTAGAAGATGGAGATATTTGTGAAACGGGAAGCCACAAGAAGTTAATGGAGGAGAGAGGGCATTATGCAAAACTGATTCACAACCTGCGAGGATTGCAGTTCAAGGTAACTTACACCTGGGCAGGTGTGGGAGTGACTGGGGAGGAATCCCTTGGGATTTCCTGCCTGGGAGAGGTCCTGTCACTTAGCTTTCAGAAGGAATTTCATTTTGTGTCCAGGATCCTGAACACCTTTATAATGCAGCAATGGTGGAAGCCTTCAAGGAGAACCCTGCCAAGAGAGAGGAAGATGCTGGTATGATCGGTTAGAATCCCATCCCTCTTATTGTCCTTGGCTTGAATGGACACTGATCTCTCTTTTTTTCTCACCCTAGTTTTGGCCCTACGAAATGAGAAAGATGAAGGAAAAGAATCTGAAACAGGCTCAGAATTTGTATACAGAAAAGCTATTTACCACTCATTTCCTCAGTCACACACGCTTAAGCATGTATTGGGCGTCTACCGTTTGGGATACATACAGTGTAGACACCGTGCGTGTCATTTTGGGCAGCTAGAATTGGATGGTCTAGAGTAGTGTGTGCCTTGGGGTTCCACTGCCTAGTCCAAATTTTGGCTTCCCCACTTACTAGTTTTGTGACCTTGAGCAAGACTCTTGGCCACTCTGAACCTTAGCTTCCTAATCCATAAAATGAGGAAATAGTACCAACCACAGTTTCTTGTAAAGATTAAATGAGAAAATATACATAACGTGCTTCACACAGTGCCTGACACACAGTGATGCTCAATAGTTATTATGAGCTGGAGAGATCGAGGTAATGCAGAGGGATTAGTTAGAGGCAAAGGCAGACCCAGGAGCTGTTTCCCACTCTTTATGGGGAGCATTGAGAACGGATTATGAAGCAGTGAAGGGATCGAGGTGGGACAAGGTTATTCATTCTTTCAACAGATAAAGGCTAAACATTGACTGTGTGCCTGGAACTAAGCTGGTCTGGGGAGAGCAAGAAGAGGCCCAAGTTCTCAGGATCTTGTGGTCTGGTGGGGACTCAGGCAGATGGGTAATTATGGGAAACCAGTAAGAGTAATGGGGAATTTGGGTGAGAGAAACAAACACATCAGGGAGGGCCACGGGGGGTGGCCTTTGGACTGGTCCTTCAAGGATGTATAGGAGTTTGCTGGGGACACTGCGGTGAGAAGGTGGGAAAGGGTTGAGGGCTTGAGGTTGAGGGCAGGAGGAGATTCTGGAGAGGTGGGGAGGTGAGATGTGGAAGATGAGCCTGGTGGGGGCCAGCTGGTCAGGCCACCTCTTCTCCTCTTTAGATACCCTGCCTTCATTCACTCCACATCCCCACAGCACCCACTCTGTCCCCTGCCCCATGCTGGACACAGAAAGGATGGGGGTCAATAGTCCTCAAAGTACACACAGCAAAGTGGCTTTCCGAGTTAGAGTTCTGTTCCTCAATAATGCATAGCGAAAAAAAAAAAAAAAACTTAGCACATTTCATTACATTTAAGACGCCATCCATTTTTTAATACCACCACCATTTTACCTACCACTTGGAAAGAAAAAATAACCTCTGCTAATTAAATAACATGACATACTAGCAAATGGAAGGCACATCCAGATTCCAGAGCTGATACAATGTGGGGGAAAGAAGTGAGGCTTCAAATCAATGAGATCTGGCATCCTCAATGGTCCTTGTGACAAATGTATGCACATTTGGAAAGACAACAAATTTTTACAGTTCCAGAGGCTCCCAGGGCTGAAGTACCCAGATATCTCTTCTGTGCATTTTGGAGAAACCTCCAGGCTGCCCAGGATTTGGGGTCCCATGGAGAGAGTAATCCCTGCTCCTCACTTCCTCATCACTCACCCTTTTCTGGAGACGAAAGTGTAACTGTGAAATTTCACGCTGGAGAGAGACCTGGTCCTCAACGATAAACAACTGGGCTATCAAAGGCTGTGAAAGCTGGAGGAGGGGAGGCACTCTTGAACTGGTTAAAGACAACACTGCCCACCTGCCTGGCATCACGGCGTCTTCTAAGGCACAGCCGAGGCAAACAGAGCATCGGGAGCACTCCTGACCTGCCCTGCGGGTTGCAAGGGGACGTGACCAGCCCCTTTTGTGCTCCTGGATGCTGTTCATTAGGCTCTGCCCACATGCTGAGGCGTCTCCCTCATTTTGCAGTTTCAGAGGAAGACACAATGACTGAAGTCAGGCTGAACATTTTCAAAGGAGCTCCAGGTTCCCCGGCAGCAAGTATAATGGTGGCACTATTCAGCGAGGTGCCTTTGAGGTGTGAAAACGTTTCCTGTTGGGCCAGGGTGCACAGAGTCCGTATGCGGGGTGCCCCCTCTTCTAACTCTATTTATCTCTGTTTATAAAAGCCAAGTACGGTGTATGATTCTGCTTTGGAGCTGACATTTTCATGTTTCTCTGTGGAGGAGCAGAAGAGACCTGCATTCAGTACTGGCTGCCGGGAGCTGCTTTAGCCAGCATCTCTTTCCTCCAAAATGGTGTTTCCATGAGAACTTGACAGTCACTTTTCCTTCCCCCTGGGGAATGGAAAGGACCTGGGACAGACATCGGGGAAATCAGGCATCCATGCAGCAGTCGACCTAGGGGGATACGCTGGTTTTCTTCTGCTTGGCGTGGGCTCTGAGAACACTAGACCTGCCTTTTTCTTGCTTACTCTGTAGCGGATGACGCAGGTGCCCTTATCTCTTTAGCACGCCAAGCCCCCTCCCAAATCCCACCTCTGCATTCCTTTGCCTGGCGGCCCTTTCTAGGAGATACCAGCTACATGTCAAGCTGGAAGTGCTGGAGAATTAACACCCCTGCCCAGGGAGCGGCCCTTACCCCATGGCCAATAGGAATTGGTGTAGAAAAATCCCAGATCCCTCCCATCACGTGGAAAAGCCCTGAGTGTGTGTCTACTCTGGTTCTGAGATTTCTCCACATGGGATGAAGCCCCAGTGGCCCACAGTTATTGTTGCCTTCCCTTTTTTACTCCCTTTAGCTCCCAAATAAACCACATGTATTCATTGTCTCTTCTTGGGTGCTGATTCTGGGAGAAATAAACCAAGACAACCCTTGCATCCCCAGGACTGAGCACATAGTAGGTGCTTAATAAATATTTCTCAAGAGACCAGAAGCTTACTTCACAGGGCTGTACTGAGGACCAAGTAGCACAAAATCAGCAAAAGTGTATTAGAAATTTGAGAGCATGGGACAAGTGGAAGGACGTGTCACAATCCTTTTATCGGCGCTGTGGAGTCCGAGCGGGGCTGTGCCTGCCTCGCTGGGCCTCCGGCTCGGCAGTGAGTGCCATGGCACTTGTGTGTGTCTCCACAGTTCCTGTGCACCAGCTCATCCAGACTCAATGCCCCTAGGAAGGAACCGTGTGACCTGGAAAACATGTCACACATACATTAAGGCTTCTGGAGGTTTGGTATAAAACAATGGGTATCTTGATTTAATTTGCATTTTAAAAATCCTGTCTTACACTGTTGGGTTCCTGTTTTATGATTTCTTTAACAATTACCCTCCTTACGCTAGGGCCATTTATCAATGCTTTTATTTTTTTCCCTCCTAAAAACTAATGTCTGATAATACAGCCTTTTAAATGGAATCATTCTTTATCTCCATTAAAGCTGCCAGACTCTCTTTTATTGGGATGGAGTGAGCAGCAGCATGAACCATACCCTTTGCATTCCAGTCACTCCACACAGCAGTGGCCAGTCCATCGCCAGCCTTCCATACAAGGTGCTCATCTCAGTGTGCAAAGCATGCCTGTAGCTTCATTCCCTGTCTCTCTCCAGAGAGACCGGATTTTCTTTTTCCTTTTTTTTTTTTGAGATGAAGTCTTGCTCTGTCGCCCAGGCTGGAGTGTGATGGTGCTCACAGCAACCTCTGCCTCCCAGGTTCTAGCGATTCTCCTGCCTCAGCCTCCCGAGTAGCTGGGATTACAGGCACCCGCCACCATGCCTGGCTAATTTTTGTATTTTTAGTAGAGACGAGGTTTCACCAGGTTGGCCAGGCTGATTTCGAACTCTTGACCTCAGGTGATCCACCTGCCTTGGCTTCCCAAAGTGCTGGGATTATAGACATGAGCCACCGTGCCTAGCCTTCCTTGGTTTCTTTTTAAAGACTACTGAGTCACTTCTATTAAAGTGCACATCGGTGGTTTTTCCAGTATATTCAGTGTTTGGACCCATTTTCCAACCAGGTAGAACAGCTGTCCCCATGGTTCAGGGCCTCAACACGCAGATATGCCACGCCAGCCTAACAGGTGGTTTCCAGGTATGGGGGTCCTTTTCCTGCAGGCTTTGAATGTCCCATCAGGGTTGGGTTCTGAGGAAGGCCAGCCTCTGCCACATGCTCACCTCTGCAGACCCTTGGGCCTCTCCCCTCCTCTTGCAGGGTACCTCCCTTCTCTCGTCACTGTGTTCCTCTTCCTACTGATGATCAACAGCTCTGCGTTCAGTAACTTGTGACAAGGGCTCACAGGTGAGTTTCCCTTTGGCATTGGAAGATGCCAAGCCTGTATCTTGGAGTAAAACGCTGCTACCAGAGCATCTGACTGCCTCCACCACCATGCCATGAGCCCAGATTCACCTCTCTGCCCTTTTCAACAAGTGGAGGTCAGATGCTTATCCCACAGGACTCAAATCCCTGGAATCCTCTTTGATTTTGCAAGACAAGCAGGGTGCCTATACTTTTAGGTACCAGTTTCAGATTTTAAAGGGCTGACTAAGGAAAATGTGTGCCCTAGCATGTCTGGAATCAGGGACATACAAGATTAGTTTCCTCCAGGAAAGATTAACACAGATTTGTGTCTTCCTAAAGAGAAACTGGCATCTTGTTACAGACACTGCCTGGTGCCAGAAGGTCCCACGTGGCTCTTCTCCCCAAAGTCCTCTCTGCATGAACAGGATGGACAAGCATTAGATTCAGGCCCTGCAATTGCCGTGTAGCTATGGGGGTCCCTTTTCTGCAGGGCCCTTCCTGGGAAGAACTGATGTGTTTGCTGTCTCTTGAGCTTTCTGGAGCTCTCCCAGCTTTTGGTCAATGGTCTCAAAGCTTTCCCGGAGCCCTGGGGAATGCTGTGGGGGTGCCGGCCCACCCTCCAAGATTACATTTGATACAGCTCCGTTGCTATGACAACCAAAAAGAGGTGGCACTGGGGAGATGGGGAAAGGGGAGAGGCTGCTGGGCACAGGTTTCTGAAGCTAGTCCCAGGGGGAGAGGCCAATGGGTGGCCTGCTCTGTGCAGAAATAGAGAGCCATCTCTGGAATAGACATATTCTCCCAGATCCTACCTCATTCACCAAGAGCGCTGTCCTTGGAGAGCCCGAGTTTTACGGTCAAGGTGCAGCCTCCTCCCAGGCTTGGTGCTTCCCCAGGAGTCGCACTGCCATTGGCTGATTAAGCACACAGCCACGGTGGCTGAACCGTGTGTTTGGCTCTGGTGCCCCGTCACAATCAAAGGCACAGGAATGTCTCCTCTTCAAGCTGGGCCTTCTGTCCTTCAGCTCCCCAGAGATACTTTTGCTTTTAAGGATGTTTATCCATCAGCCACCTCTGGATTACATTTCCATTATGACTGTAATCAGCAAAATGGCATTTAGAAGAAAGATGCTTGTTTGCTCCCCAAGGGCAGTCTTGACTTTTAGCACACAGAGCAGAGAAAAATGAAACTGCCAATTTCTCAGGTCGAGGACATGCCCTCTCCCCAGAAATCCTGGCAAAATTGTGTGTTCTCGCTGGGCAGGACGGAGCCACAGATGCTTTGAATCCTCTGAGAGCCACTTGTTTTCACTGGGTATCCTCCTCCCCAGCAAAGATCCCAGAGCAGTATGCCCTCTAAGTTATCCCTTGGGAAAAAGAAAGGGAAGGAACTGTGGAGCTGGCCTGTCATACAGAGAAGCCCCCTGAATCACCCCAAAGTCCTGGTCACTGCTGCTACACAGCTCAGCACGCTGAAAATCAGTTCCTCTATTCGCTCTGGGCTGCCTGAGGGTTACTCCTCCAGCCTCATGGAATTATGATTCCCTGTTTGCCTCTCTGATCTTCTCTGCCCAGCATTGCTCCTGGTCTCTGGAGGTGCAGTGAGCTTTGGGGATGTCTGCCCGGTGCCCACCTGGTTTCTGTGCTTTGTTTTTCCCACTGATTGTGCTGAGCTCACGAGTCAGGTGCCCCTTGGGGTCATGAGTGCCAGCAGGAGGAACACACAAAGCTCAGAGACCCCGCAAGGGAACAGACTCAGCTGTACCCACCTGACTCATGCAAAACAGTCACATGCTTCTTTTTAGTTTCTTCTCTCTGGAAAGATTCTCTGGAAAATTCCTGTTCTCCTGACAGTTTATCAATTCTTGGTGCTTCTCTTGATTTTCTCCAAAGATGACCTGTGGCCCCCGGGGCAACAGGACCATGTGTGAGGTTGGCACAGTGCTGGCGGGCATCAGGCAGCATGTGTACCAGTGGGTGTACGCTGCAAGCATGGTGTCCGTGCTGGTGTTTGGTGACACCAAAGGCTTTATGTTCACCAAGATCACATTGATGGCATTCTTCTGACTGTATGACATGGTGTTTGATAAGGCATGGCACAAGCGTTGTACGTGCTCCCTGTTACTTAGTCAACAAGGTTTATGGAGCACCTGCTGTGTGCCAGGCACAGTGCTGGGGTCTGGGGACAGCTACAGCTCTCATAGATCTTGCCGTCTAGACTGGGAAGGGTGTCCCAAATAGCGAATTACCAACTGCAGGTAGATTGCAGGGAGCTGTGGCGGTGGATCAGCAGCCCTGAGGCTGCGCTGGGGGTGGAGGCGGGGGAGGCCATGCTGCGGCAGAGATGTGCAGGCCAAGAAAGCAACTCCTGCTCCAAAGAGCCCTGAGTGTGACACGGGCCCCAAGAGATCCTTCCAGCCCCCTCCGCATTTCACTACCATGGTGGGTGGCAGCCACGGGCTGGGAGGGCCATGGCTACAGCATACGGGTGGGGCCCACACTTTGGAGGTAAAGAGACAAAGTGGAACTTGGCTTTTTATTGCATGGGGCACAAAATTCCTTCCTCTGACAAAGGCGTCAGCCTCTCCCATCTCAGGCCGCGTCCCAGATTTGGAGGGGAGGACAGACCTATAGGGGGTTCTCTCGGGACCTCCGCACAGAGACTGAATCTCCCCCACATTCACGCTTATTCATGGTGGCCGCAAGAATGGGGTGTATCCTCCCATTCCCAAGGTCACCTGACACACTGTGTTGTGCCCTGGAAAAAGGGTCAGGGCCTGTGCTCACAATTCCAGCAACAGCAAAGTGGCAGGGTTTACTAAGCATGCACCTGCACTTGTTGACTCTCTGCGGTTCTCCACAGATCTTAAAGAGCCCAATGAGCTTCTTTGACATGACTCCTGCTGGCAGGGTAATGAACCGTTTTTCCAAGGATATGGACGAGCTGGATGTGAGGCTGCTGTTTCACGCAGAGGACTTTCTGCAGCAGTTTTCTGTGGTGGTGTTTATTCTCATAATGTTGGCTTCTGTGTTACCTAATTTCCTTATAGTTGTGGTGCTGTCCTTGCTAGAGGCTTCTTCACTCTCTTACAGTAGGCCTACGTGCTATTTAGAGGAGAAAACAACACACACACACACACACACACACACACTATGCACAGTGACTGGGTATCAGGTGATACTGATATTGAGCATTGAGTGCTTGCTATCTTCACTGATGGTCTATGTTGGAGACAGGTTTATAACTTTGGGAAAAATCCACATCAAGACAATGGATTACTCACTCAGCAAGGCTAGTTTTACTTTCTGCAGGAAGGGTGCAACTCGCTGGCAGTCTTGCCCTGAGAGCACACCTGAACAAGGGAGACAGGGACATTTATAACTTTCATAACCTGATGCAATGATCCTACTGCCGTGTCCAGTTTCCATTGGTCAGAACGGGACCTCACATTCTATGCTTGACCCGATTGGCTAAAAACTTGGAAAGTTTCTAAAGAAGTAAATGCAGAGGAGAACAAAGGAAAAGAGGAAGTAACGAAGAATGCTTAGAGAAGCGATACCATTTTCAAATAAGGAAGGGGAATAAGCTTTGACCTAAGACTTGCCTGGGCTTGTCTAGGCATGTCAGGGCAAATATCTAGGTTAAAGTGTAAGAACTAAGTACATGGGATGCCTTTATTTCTTTATTATGACTAACAGCCACTTTAAGTTTATTAGCAAAAGCCTTTTTATTTTTTTGAGACAGAGTCTCACTCTGTTGCCCAGGCTGGAATGCAATGGAAACCTTGGCTCACTACAACCTCCACCACCCAGGTTCAAGCAATTCTCCTGCCTCAGCCACCCGAGCAGCTGGGACTACAGGCACCCACCACCGTGCTTGGCTAATTTTTGTATTTTTAGTTGAGATGGGGTTTCACCATACTGGCCAGGCTGGTCTGGAACTCCCAAAGTTGTGATCCGCCTGCCTTGGCCTCCCAAAGTGCTAGGATTACAGGCATGATCACTGCACCTGGACAGCAAAAGCTTTAAGTAAATTAACCTTTGAAGAAACTATTATTTATTTGTAATGAACTAAGAGGAAAGCTTTGAAGAGGAACCGTTTGTTTATTCTCATTTTCTATGATTCCTCCCTTTTTCTATTTATAATTCCTCTTCAAACTTATCTAACATGTCTTGACTCAGTGGTTCTGTTTGTTCTTCTAAAAGAAGTAATCTATCTGAACAGGGTGGAGGAGGAAGGATTGGGATATTTTGTTAAGAGTTGTGTCTGTCCTCTGCACGAGTCCTTGGATGCATGGTATGACACAACATCTAATGAGAATAAGTATATTTATTGCTAGAGAGGTAAGAATTGAGGTTATGGTTTCTTTCCATTGACCGAACCACCTTTTGAGACAATTTGAAATAGAGTTATTGATGCCAGAATTTTTAGCTAGCTCATTTGACAAAGCAGTAGGTCCTTGGAGGGCTTTGTTATGCTCTCATTGGGAGCAGTGTCGTTTGGAATAAAGGTACAACACTAGGTTTTAATCATAACAAACACCATCTTTCTCCGCTAATATCATATTTAGGTCTATGCTATTTTCTTAGGCCATTTGGCCAGTGGATCCTAATTGTTCAGCTATTCCTTTGATAGCATCTTTAGTATAGTTAACAAGTCACTGTTGGTTGTGATAAATGTAGTTTATCTAATCTACATTTTTAAATTAATCATTACCTACCAGAACAACATTGGCTTAAATCTTGCAGCTCTCTGATCTTGGGCTTTAAATTCATTTGGAACTCCTCTTGGGACCCCAGTTGCATCTAAGTACACATGAGAATCAAAACACCTATAAGGAGCTTCTCCTATTTGCTGATGTTGTAATTTCTCTTTCTCTGGTTGATGAAATGCCAGGGTAAAAGGGATAGCCAATTGGACTAGAGTGCAAATGCTGCTCTGGTTATTTGGCAGAGTATCCAGTAAAAGTCCTCTACAATACCACCATACATCAGTTCAGGGATGAGTAAGGGCAGACTGATGAGCCAGCTCTCAGAAGTGCCTGACTTCACTGCATTCTCTTAACTTTCCGAGGAACACTAAGTTCTCCTGTCATGAGAGCCACGAGGCAAACTTCATCTTGTGAAATGGAGGCTATATGGCTCTCGGGGGCTGACCCACAGGGTGTTGAACCTCAGGAAATAGCAATGGAAGAACTTGGCACAATTCGCTATTCCAGGCATTGGAATCCTGAGAAAGCTACTATGCATTCCATCCAGGTGGAAAGGGGACAACCTGGGCTTGTGCGTGGACAACCTATGGTTTGCCTTAGGTCCTCTGCTTCTACCATTGAGACTCTGGTTCTGTCATTCTGTCTAGGAGGAGTGATTGGTAAAGAGGTTGAAGGAGCAATAAAGTGCATTTCAAAAGTTTCTTTAGGATCCTTTCTTGAAATGTCGGCTCCTATACCATAAATACGACTTAATGAAGGAGAAGAGTTTTCAGATGTTGCAATAACAATAGTAAGCTGTATAGGATTACATTGGTTATATTGACAGCTGGAAGGAGTAATTCCTTTGATGAAGTGGATATGTAGTTTTAAGGACTGACAAAGACCTGTGGAAGCAGTCTATCCTAAACCTTTAGGGTTCCATATGACATTAGGCTAAGCAGAACATAGGGATTCTGTTTTTGAGGGACAAGAGTCTGATTTGTACCAATCACAAATACAGCTACTATTCCTTGGATTACTAGTATCCTTAGAGGAACTCATATATCTTCCTAATATGAGGAAGACTAACAGGGACAGAGACATCGTTCCGAAGCAGCAAGCTGTCCTTGGTTATGCAAATCTCCACAAGGCATAACTAAACAGACATCAAAACAACAACGTGAGGTGAGCCAGATCTAATCACATTAATAACAAGTTGGGGAGTAGTTAAAAGGAGGAAAAGAAAAAAGGAAAGATAGATAGACTAAGCTTTTCTTAGCTTTAGCTTGCTATGGTCTGCTCCCGGAACAATAGCCCATGATTCTAATGGTGATGGTGCTTTCTTGACTCGGGTGTGATGTGTCCATGTCTTTTCTGTTGTACGAATGGCAGTCCTGGTGGCTAGCAGCACGAGGTAGGGTGGTCTCCAGGCTGGTACTGGTGTACTGGAAATTCTTGGAGTGGTGCCTATGCTAAGAGACCTTCTATAATCTTTGTTAAAGAGCAGGTTAGTGATTTAAGAAAATCCTGTTGTGCTTTTATTTTAATGTCCAGTTTACAGAAAAGCTGGATAATACCTCTTTAACCTTAGCTGATACGTTTACACAACGAATTTCCTTTATGATTAAGATTTTGAAATGTGCTTAAACTTTCAAAACAAAAATTATACCATGTTTCTTGCATAAATTCCTTTTTATAACACATTTCACAACTATCACAGACAATCTTACAATCTTTTTTTTTTTTTTGAGAGAAAGAAAGAAGAAGAAAAAAAAAAAGAGGGAGAGAGAACAGAATTCTTGCTCTGTTGACCAGGCTGGAATACAATCTAGGAATAGGTATTAAAAACCTCTTTTATGCCGATAATTGTGCTTAACAACAGAGACAGGAAGGAATAAGGGAAGAAAATAACAAACAAACAGCCAACCAATATTTCATTTAAGTCTGTGAAATGCTATGCAAATGCTGAAGAGTGATTTACTTCCAATTATATAGTCACTTTCAGAA
>CAUYLG010060940.1:0-20910 GCA_963573385.1 Cacajao melanocephalus | reverse complement strand
TTTTTTCCTTACCCTTCATTAATCCCTCCATACCTCATTCACTTCGACCTTACTTATCCTTTCTTTCCTAAATCTCTACTTCTTCCTCTCTCTCCATCCTTCACTTCATATCTACTTACCTCCTTTCCTTCCCTTCTTCCTTCCTTCCTTCCCCTTCATTCCTCCCTCCCTGCCTCATTCACTTTCCTCCTTCCTGATCCTTTCCTCTCTCCCTCCCTCCCTCCCTCCCTTTTTCCCTCCTTCCTTCCTTCCTCCCTCCTTCCCTCCCTCCTTCCCTCTTTCCTTCTTTCCTTCCTCCCTCCCTCCCTCCCTTCCTTAGTTTGATCATGTATTTTCCTAAGTCTGGACTTATGGATATTTATTTTATACTTTGGGTAATGATCCAATACAACTTTATTTCTTTCATTGCTCAAATTGTTGCACCCTTGGCCGCTGGGAACTGTTGCTCCCTGTGTTTTGAGAACTTTCTTACTTTCCGGCACTAAAAGATGCTCCAGGCTCATCTTGTGTATTGCTACTGGGGCACTGTTACTTCTAGGTCCTCTCAGCTGACAGAATAATGAAATATATGTATGTATACGGACCTATGTATGTACACATATCTACACTTGTTTCTATATGTAGCCATCTGTACCTATACTGAGTTAAACATGGGCTTAAGGCCATCCAGAGAAAGGTGATGAGACCCCTGTGTCTACAAAAAAAATTTTTTTTCATTAGCTAGGTGTGGTGGCATACCCCTGTAGCGCCAGCTTCTCAGAATGTGGAGGTGGGAAGATCTCTTGAGCCCAGGAGTTCAAGGTTGCAGTGAGCTCTGATTGCACCACTGAACTCCAGGCTGGGCGACAGAGTGATACCTCGTCTCTAAAAAACAACAATAAAAACACATGGGTTTGCACTGGTGTCTCCAACTCTGATCTATTATTACATGGTCATCCCAGAATTCTCCCCTGGCTTATTGGAAACTCCCACTTCGATACTGCAGTCTAGCTCCTACCATCATCCATTTGTTTGTTTGCTTAATTGTTTAGGTCTAGTTTACATGTATCCTAATATCAGAATTGTTAACCAATTTACCCATAGGAGACAACCTTATCAGCTGAAATGCTTATGTATGGTTCCTTTACGGTTTTATAGAACCCAGCCATTTCCAAAGTTAATTAGGTCAGCACTTTTCTGCTAACTCCTTCAGCGAGTTTGTGTCATACCATTTGCTATACAGATTGATTTGTCACATTCTGTATTTCATTCCTGGGATTCCATGGACCTCCTAGATCATTTTTTAAAATTTTCATGCAATAAGATTCATTCTTTGTCTCAAAGTTCAATGGGTTTTGACAAGTACACATTGTCATCTGTCTGTCTGTCTAGTATATCTATCTATCTATCTATCTATCTATCTATCTATCTATCATCTATCCATCCATCCATCCATCTATCCATCTATCTATCCATCCATCTGTCCATCCATCCATCCATCCATCTGTCTATCATCTATCTATCCATCCATCTATCCTTCTATCCATCCATCTATCCATCCATCTATCATCTATCTAGCCTATCTATCATCTGTCTATCCATCCATCCATCCATGCATCCATCCATCCATCCATCTATCCGTCCGTCTATCTGTCTATCTATCTATCATCTATCTATCTGTCTGTCTGTCTGTCCGTCCATCTGTCTGTCCATCCATCCATCCAACCATCCATCTATCTATCTATCTATCTATCTATCTATCATCTATCTATCCATCCATCCATCCATCCATCCTTCTATCTATCCATCCATCCATCCGTCTATCTATCATCTATCTATCCACCCATCCATCCATCCATCTATCCGTCTGTCATCTATCTATCTGTCCATCCATCCATCTGTCTATCTATCTATCTATCATCTATCAATCATCTATCTATCCATCCATCCATCTATCCATCCATCCATCTATCCGTCCCTCCGTCTATCTATCTATCTGTCTGTCTATCTATTTATCTATCTATCTGTCTGTCTATCTATCTATCTATCATCTATCTATCTATCTGTCATCTATCTATCCGTCTGTCCATCCGTCTATCTATCTATCATCTATCTATCTATCTATATCTATCTATCTATCCATCCATCCATCCATCTATCCTTCTATCTATCCATCCATCTATCTATCCATCCGTCTATCTATCTACCATCAATCTAGCCTATCTATCATCTTTCTATCCATCTATCTAATCTATCCAGCCACCCCTGAGCAGCTGTCTAGCGGATTTGTCTCTTAATATGACTCTGATGCTAGGACATGAAGCTTGCAGGGACCTGAAAATAGCACAGTCACCTCCCGGGTGCATGAGAACTCATGGGCTCGAATGATCCTCCTGCCTCAGCATCCTGAGCAGCCGGAACTGCAACTGTGCACCACCATGCCCAGCTAATTTTTATTTTTATTTTTGTAGAGACGGGGTCTTGCTATGTTGCCCAGGCAGGTCTGGAACTCCTGGCTTCAAATGATCCTCCCAAAGTGTTGGGATTACCGCACCCAGCCTACTTCTGTTTCTTAAGATGGAATAGGCTCTCCTTTGAGATTTTGGACAAGGTTTTTCTTCCTACACATTGCAAAGTCTTCTCGTAGGCCCCATGTTTACTTTTTCATTTTCACTAAAGCTTGGCATTTGCCGATTTGTAAGGTTTGACTGGTATCCAGCTGGCATGGGGCTGTGGTACCGAGGTGGCCTCTTCTCTTTTTCTGACGATTGGATTTCCTGAGTCTGTTGGAGGATTCTTCAAATTAATAAACAATGTGCACTGTTTCTAACTATCCACACTGCTCTTCACATATGATGTTTCAGTAGCAAATACCCTATTCATAACCCTTCTGCTTCTATAGCACAGACCGTCAGGCCTACTTGGTTTCTTGCATGGTAAGAGTTGCAGTGAGTTGAAACAGAGAGAAGTTGAGCGAAGTTGGCTGAGTGGGAGAAGGTTGTATATGATGCCGGCAGTCTCTGAAAATATTCTCCTGCACCTGGGAGGTGGCCGTGTCGTTTTCAGCTCCTTGCAGGCTTTAAGTCCTAACATCAGAGTCATATGAAGAGACGAACCAGCTACACAGCTGCTCAGGGGTGGATGGATAGATAGATTAGATAGACAGATAGAATGCTAAAACATGACTGAAATAAATGAGAAATGTGCAATACATACGAAATTCCAAGTAGTAGGTGAAGAAAACTCCCCATTGAGAGTGTCCTGTCTCTGTTGGATTTTTTTGTGAATGTGTTTGCATGAGTTTTCAAGGTGAAACTTGACCTGCGTCATGAGCACTGTGACCAGGGAATGGCTGATAATTGCCTGAAATTGCCAGTCATAGTCAGCTGTAATTCTGAAATGACACAATGAATAGTGTAGTGCTGCTTACAGAGGCTGAGTGATTTTCCTGGTATATCTGTTGTGTTCATTGAGATAATTCATGAAGAGCATTTAGCCTACTGTCTAGTATACACCCAATAACTGTTAGCTATTACCATTGCCATCAATTGGATGTACTTTATTTAGGGTTTAACCCTTTAATGTATCCTTTAAAAATTATTGTATTGTCAGAGAAAATGGGAATAAACTGACCAGTTGTGGTGGTTCACACCTGTAATCCCAGCACTTTGGGAAGCTGTGGCAGGAGGATCGCTTGAGCCCAGGAGTTGGAGGTTGCAGTGAGCTATGATCACACCGCTGTAATCCAGGTTGGGTGACAGAGCAAGACTGTCTAAAAAAATACAAAAACTTATGAACAAAGCCTAAAATATTCTCTACAAAATTTTGACAAACGAAAAATATATAAAAAGGACAACCCAACAAACCAAGTGAACGTTTATCTTAGAAGTGTAAAGTAGGTTTAACATTCTAAAATCAAACAACATAATTCACAATAACAGACTAAGAAAACCCATATGATCATCTCATTAGATGCTGGAAAAGCATTTGACAAAATCCAACATTTATTCCTGACTTAAAAAAAAGACTTTTAGAAAACTAGGAATACAGGCTGGGTGCAGTGGCTCATGCCTGTAATCACAACAGTTTGGGAGGCTGAGGCAGGAGGATCACTTGATCACTTGAGGTCAGGAGTTCATGACCAGTCTGGCCAACATGGTGAAACTCTGTCTCTACTAAAAACACCAGAAAAATTAGCTGGGCGTGGTGGGACACTCCTGTAATCTCAGCTACTTGGGAGGCTGAGGTAGGAGAATCGTTTGAATCTGGGAGTCAGAGGTTGCAGTGAGTCGAGATCATGCCACAGCACTCCAGCCTGGGTGACGGAGAGAGACTCTGTCTCAACAACAAATAAACAAAAAACACAAAAAATCCCCTAGAAATACAAAGGCGCTTTCTCAACCTTATAAAGGACATCTTACACCAAACTTCAAACAAACTTAAAGCTAGCATCATTTTAATGGTGAAAGATGAGTACTTTACTCCTAAGATCAGGAACAAGGAAATGGTATCCCCTTCCAATTCTATCCAAAATTGTTCTGGAGATTCAAGCTAGTCCAATATATTTCCTCATGTATTCATCTTCTCCCAAGCATGAGGTTATTTAATGTTTTTTTTTTTGAAATTATTATCACATATTTTGCTCAAATGAAAACCTGTAAATAGCTCAACCTCTGAATTTCAATTTTACCTGAACACTACTGGGATCATCTGTAAACACTGATTTTTATAAATTCAAGCAATTTTAACACATAAATATGGATCTAATTTTCCCTGTATGTTAAAAAATCTATCAATGAAAATTACTTATACTTACAACAAACTTAAAAAATATAAAAAAGGCATCCAGATGGGAAAAAAAGTAAGATTATCTTTATTTACAGATGATACGGTAGCTGTATTAATTTGTTATTGCTGCATAAAAAATCACCACAAATTCAGTGGCTTAAACAGCCATTGCCTCGCAGTTTCTGTAGGGCAAAGGACTTGGTGTGACCAAGCTGGGCTCTTTTCTCAGCGTCTCAAAAAGCTGAAATGAAAATGTTCATTGAGCTGTATTCTCATCTGGAGGCTTGTCTAGAGAAAAGAATGTGCTTTCAATGTGGTGGCTCACACCTGTAATCCCAGCACGTTGGGAGGCCAAGGTAGGAGGATTGCTTGAGTCCAGGAATTTGAGAACAGCCTGGGGAAGGCTCTACAAAACAAAAAACAAAACAAACCAGATGAGTCTAGTGTGACAGTACATACCTGCAGTCCCAGCTACTCCAGAGACTGAGGTGGGAGGATGACTTTAGCCCTGGAGGTCGAGGCTGCAGGGAGCCATGACTGCTCCACTGCACTCCAGCCTGGCAACACAGCAAAACGCTGCCTCCAAAAAAAAAAGAAAGAAAAAAGAAAAAGGGGGAAAAATCTGCTTTCAAAGCTCCTTTAGGTTGTTGGCAAAATTAATTTCCTTGAAGCTGCAGAATGTCTACAGTTAAAATGACCACACCAAGTGCTGGTGAAAAAGTGGAGTCATTAAAACTCTTATGCATGGTTGGTGGGAATGTAAAATGGTACAACCATTTTGTATAACAGTGTTTGGCAGTTTTAAAACTAAAACACATACATATTTTGTACCTTACACTTCTAAGTATTTAATAAAAATAAATAAAATCATATATTCATACAAAAACTAATACACATACATATTTTGTACTTTACACTTCTAGGTATTTAATAAAAATAAATAAAAGCATATATTCATACAAAGACTCAACCATGACTACTAATTGCAACTTTATTTGTAATAGAGACTGAAAGCATGCTAAATATCCATCACTAGGTTAGTGGGTTCACAAATTACGGTGTATTCATACAATAAAATACAACTCAGAAAACTATTGTAGACACACATGGATGAATTTCAGAATAATTATGGTGAGATAAAGAAGCCAGACAACAAAGGTACATATAGCACAATTCTACTTCTAGAAAGTTCTAGGAAATGCAAACTATGGTAGTTCCTGCGTTGGGGAGAGAATGAGGGAATGGAAAGGAGGGATTAAGAATATATAAAAAACGCTTTTTGGGTAATGTAAATGTTTACCATCTTGATTGTGATGATGGTTTCACAGGTGTATACAGGCATAAAATTTGCCAACTTACCAAAGTGTGCACTTTACATGTAGCTTATTGTGTGTCAATAAGGCTGAAATACATCTGTTTTTAAAATGGGTTTTCAGGCTGAGAGCAGTGGCTCATGCCTCTAATCTCAGCACTTTTGGAGGCAGAGGCGGGCAGGTACTTGAGGTCAGGGGTTTGAGAGCAGCCTGGCCAACATGGTGAAACCCCATCTCTACTAAAAATAAAAAAATTAGCCGGGTGCGGTGGGAGGTGCCTGTAATCCCAGCTACTCAGGAGGCTGAGGCAGGAGAATCACTTGAATCCAGGAGGTAGAGGTTGCAGTGAACTGAGATCACGCCGCTGCACTGAAGCCTGGGTGACAGAGCGAGAGTCTATCTCAAAAAAGAAGGAGGGGGTTTCAAACCATTCTCTGTGATGGTGAAATCAGCAGAAATTTCCCTCTGGCTTACGGTTGAAGTGTCATTTTTCACTTTGTCTTCTTGTATAAATTCATGAGTTCTTTAATGGTCATTTGGGAGAAAGTGTATCCATCACTTTTGGATGACCTCTGTATGATCTGATTGCTTTCTAGCTCATATCTTTATTACTTTATTCATTCTACTTTTTCATTTTTGATGGTTTTCCGAATTTCTTGAGTTGAATGTTTAGTAGACTTATTTTCATTTCTCCTTTGTGTTTTCTTTTATGTAAACGTATCATACACCCAGTTGGGAAAATTTGAATGGTGCAAACACACAAAAAGAAGCCAGAGTCATTCAGAATCCCCTTTCTAGATAGCACCACTACTGATATTTCTGCCAGTGTCCTTCCTGCCATCTTTCTGTGCGTGCATACCCCTCGTGTGTATATGTAAAAAGTGCACAAGTGACGAGTGTACAGCTTTCCAAACTGAATATATCTATGTTACCAGCACTCAGTTAACAAAACACTACTAGCATCCTAGATACTTTTTTTTTAAGAGACAGGGTCTCACTCTGTCACCGGGACTGGAGTACAGTGGTGTAATCGGAACTTCTTCCAGCCTTCAACTCCTGGGCTCAAGTGATCCTCCTGCTTCAGCCTCCTGAATAGCTGGGACTACAGGCGTGTGCCACCCTACCTGGCTAAGTTTTATTTTTATTTTTTATTTTTGAAGAGAGAGGGTCTCGCTCTGCCACTCAAGCTGGAATGCAGTGGGGTGAGCATAGGCTTCTGTAACCTTGAAATATGGGGCCCAAGCCATCCTCCTGCCTCAGCCTCTCAAGTCGCTTTTTAAATTTATTTTTGCAGAGACAGGGGCTCACTTTGTTGCCCAGGCTGGTCTCAAATTCCTGGGCTGAAGCAATCCTCCCACCTCAGCCTTCCGAGTGAGTAGCTGGGAGTACAGGTGCATGCCAACACGGCCAGCTAATTTTTTGTTTTTGTAGAGACAGGGCCTCCTCACTGTGTTGGCCAAGTTAGTCTCGAGCTCTTGGCCTCAAGCAATCCTCCTGCCTCAGCCTCCCAAAGTGTTTGGATTACAGACGTGACGCCAGGTGCTATCTTTGTCTCCACCTCTAATCCCAACCCGCTTCCCACCGACCCAAGTTAACTAGTAACCTGACCTCTAATGACACAGGTTACTTCTGCCTGTTTTTGCGTTTTATTTGAATATAACCATGAAGCATATCTTGTGCTTTATCTATCTTCTTTGACCCAACATTATATTTGTGAGGTTCATTCACATGGTTGGAGGAGGTTGTCGTTTGTTCACTGTCGTTGTGGTATATGCTCTCCCCATTGTGTGAATCTATCATAATTTATTTATCCGCTTTATTGTTGATGGGCTTTTATGTGGCTTCCAGCTTGGGGCTATTCTGAATAGTGCTGCTATAAATATTCTAGTGCATGTCTTTTGTGAGCGTATCAACACCTTTTTTTTGTTGGTTTGATTCCTGAGAAAGAAACTGCCAGGTCATATACAGGCAGTTTAGATGCATCTTTGAATAAATAGTTGTCACTCTGGACAAACTATTTTTTTAAACTTGCTTTAGTCATTAAACAAGTGTGACTTTTCTCACGTCAATTAATAATATTCATTACATATGAACTTTAGAGACGCAGAAGTGGGAGGGTGGAAGGGGGGCCAGGGCCAGAAAACTACACTTTAGGTACAATGTGCAGTACTCGGATGACAGATGCACTCACACCTCAGAATTCACCACTACAGAATTCATTCATGCAGCCAAAAACTGCTTGTACCCCAGAAGCTACTGAAATTTTTAAAAAGATAAAAAATAGGCCAGGCGCGGTAGCTCGTACCTGTAATCCCAGCACTTTGGGAGGCTGAGGTGGGTGGATCACCTGTGGTCAGGAGTTTGACACCAGCCAGGCCAACATGGCAAAAACCCATCTTTACTACAAAAATTAGCCGGGCGTGGTGATGTGCGCCTGTAATCCCAGCTACTCGGGAGGCTGAGGCAGGAGAGTCACTTGAACCGCGGAGGTGGAGGTTGCAGTGAGCCAAGATGGCACCACTGCCCTGCAGCCTGGGTGACAGAGCGGGACGTTGTCTCAAAATAAATAAATAAATAATAAAATTAAATTTTAAAAATTTAAAAAAGATAAAAAATAGTATTCATTATATGAATGTACCATACTTTAGTCACGCATCAAAAGACATTTCCTGTGCTCCTCATTTTCCGTAATGCAAGCAATGCTTTATTCTATATCCTTATAAACATATCTTTATGCAATTGACTGATTATCATTTTAGAATACTTAGAATTGGTTGTGGTGAATCCAAGGATATGCCTATGGGCATTTAAAGTTCTGATACTTGTCCAATTTTCTTCTTGAAATGATAAAATATAATTTAGAATTTCACCAACTGAGCAAGAGGGTACGTTTTCATATGCTCTCACTCACACTGAATTGTCCCTATATTTTTAAGCTTTGCCAGTCTGGTAGAATAATTTCACGTCTTTGCATTAGATAATATTTCTTTGGCTATGTGTGATCTTAGACATCTTTTAGGCCAGGCATAGTGGCTCACACCTGTAACTTCAGCACTTTGGGAGGCTGATGTGGGACGATCCCTTGGGCTCAGAAGTTTGGGACCAGCCTTGGCAACATAGCAAGACCCTGTGTCTACAAAAAATTTTTAAACATTTGCAGAGAGTGGTGGCACGCATCTATAGACCCAGCTACACAGGAGCCTAAGGTAGGAGGATCACTCGAGCCCAGGAGGTTGAGACTGCAGTACTGCACTCCAGCGTGGGGGGCACAGCGAGACCCTGTTCAAAAAAATAAATAAATAAAAGAAACATCACTCCAGCGTGGGGGGCACAGCGAGACCCTGTTCAAATAAATAAATAAATAAAAGAAACATCTTTTAGAAAATGTGTTTCTCATTTTAGGTACTTTGCTAGTTATTTTATTGTTGTCTTTCCCACTGATTTATAAGTTCTTTATATAGTGAAGATTTTAATCTTTTTTTTTTTTTTTTTTAGACAAGGTCTTGCTCTATCACCCAGGCTGGAGTACAGTGGTGCAACTTTTTATCATTTATATATATGTGTAGTTTTGTAAAGAAAGGTCTCGCTATGTTGCCCAGGCTGGTCTTGAACTCCTGAGCTCAAGCAATTCACCCGCCTTTGCCTCCCAAAGTGCTAGGATTATAGGTATCAGCTACCAAGGCTGGCCAATGTAATTCTCGACTGTTATCTGTGTTGCAAATAATTATTCCAGGTTTTCGTTGACCTTTTAATTGTCTCACATGTTGCAGTTACTGTTGTTTTGGCACATACTTTAATTAATGTTGTCGTTACTATTGTTTTGGTTTTCATTTAATGGAGCCAGCCTTATAAATCTTTGCTTTTATCTTTTGTTTCCTACTCAAGAGACTTCTTGTTGTCCCAGCTACTCAGGAGGCTGAGGCAGGAGAATCACTTGAACCTGGGAAGCAGAGGTTGCAGTGAGTCAAAATCGCGCCACTGCACTGCAGCCTGGCGAGAGGGGGCGACTCTGTCAAAAAAAGAAAAAAAAGATAATAACAATAGTCTCTATTTTGCTCATAGTGATTTTCATTTAGATCTTTGATCCACCTGGAATCTCTTTTACTGTATGAGATAAAGAGTTTAATTATTTTCCAAACAACTACCCGGTTGATCCAACACTTAGTCCATTGTTTCTTTTCTTTTTTTTATTACTAACATTACTTTTTTTTTTTTGAGACGGAGTCTTGTTCTGTCACCCAGGATGGAGTGCAGTGGCATGATCTTGGCTCACTGCAACCTCCGCCTCCCGGGTTCAAGTGATTCTCCTGCCTCAGCCTCCCAAGTAGTTGGGATTACAGGTGCCCACCACCAGGCCCAGCTAACTTTTGTATTTTTAGTAGAGATCAGGTTTCACCATGTTGGTCAGGCTGATCTCAAACTAGTAATATTACTTTTGGATAACAGATCATAATGTTATACATTTATAGGGCACAATGTGATGTTTTGCTGTATGAATACAATGTGGAATGATTAAATCAAGCCAATTAATACACCCATACCTCGCTTACCTATCACTGTTGTTTCTTTTCTGATTGGAAACACACTTTATTAATATTCAGAATTCCTAAGAGTCTACATGTGTCTATTTCTGTACTGAGAATATGATTCTGGGCTTTGTTCATCCATGTACTCAACAAATACCATGCCAGGCACTTTTCTAAGCATTTGAGCTATATTAGCTAAACAAGAGAGAGGGAGACAAAACTCCTTTTCTTATGAAGCTTACATTTCAAAGGGAGGTATGGAGACAAATACTAAATTATAAACATTATTTTTATTCTCCTGAATTAGTATGGCAATTATAGATACACCTATAGTTTTAATTCCTATAGATTTGTGGTGTTTTTAAGCTCAGGGAGAGCTTAGCATTTATTAACAATTCTTGCCTAAACCAGTCATTACTTTAGTGCTTATAAAATGGTGACTTTCCAACTTCTGTTCTTTCTTCTGCATGTTTCAGCTGGCATTCTTCTGCAAAAAAGAACTATTACTCCTTTCCTCCCTTTAAAACAATGGTTTTGGAGTTGCTGCAGAGTCATGGATTCTGTTTACTTTTTAAAAATGAATGCAAAAACATTCTGAACATGGTAATATAGGGTTCAGCTGGGATTTACAGAGTGCGAACTGTGCGTCACTTGGGATGTGACGTTGAACATACGGTCCCCGTCCCCGTGAAACTTACATTCTTGTGGAAAAAACAGACATTCGTCAAATGATCATATACATAGTTGCGTGCGGTGGCTCACATCTACAATCCCAGCACTTTGGGAGGCCAAGGCGGGTGGATCACAAGGTCAGGAGTTCGAGACCAGCCTGGCCAACATGGCGAAATCCCATCTCTACTAAAAATACAAAAATTAGCTGGGTGTGGTGGTGCATGCCTGGAATCCCAGCTACTCGGGAGGCTGAGGCAGGAGAATTGTTTGAACCTGGTGGGCAGAGGTTGCAGTGAGCCCAGATCACGCCACTGTACTTCAGCCTGGGCGACATAGTGACAATATATCTCAAAAAAAAAAAAAAAAAAAAAAAAATCAGGTAGAGGAATGTAAACTTCCAGATGTAATTAGTTCTATAAAGGGAAGCATTTGATAGGGATGTATATGAGCTACCCAAGGCAGACACCAGGAAGTGGATGCCTAGATCAAGAGGATGAGTACGATTTCTTCCTTGAAGACCGGGCTGCAGGAGGAGAGTCCCCAGGACAAAAGGACACAGAGGGATATCCTGGAGGTGGCAGGGGCTGGGCACACAGGCAGGACAGAATGACAGCCAGCTGTGTGGAGGGCAGAGAGAACCCATGGTAAAAATCAGTGTGAGATGAGAGGTCCCTGGAACCGGGCCACCGTGGAGACTCATTATCCATGGAAGAATTTGCATCTTTATCTGGAGAGCAAAAGGAAGTGAAGGAAGTGTGTTTTATAGATAGAGTGGTACCCAGACCAGATGGGGCTTTCAGAAGATCACCCTCCTAGGATGATGCCTGTAGACCCACCAGTAAGCCACCAGAGAAGCAGGTAGAGAGGATGGACACTTGGATAGAGTGCTCCGTTGGCCATGGAGAGAAGACAACAGACTTGAGAAATATGTAAGCTATGAAACTCTTGTGACCGTAGATGGTGGAAATCTTCTGTATCTTCCTTGGAAGGTGGTCATGTGGGCGTATCACTTACCGAAAGTCATCAGATTTGTAGACGTAAGATCCAGGCACCTCACTATACGTACATGTGACCTAAAAATAGTACCCTGTCAAGTGAAAAAGAAAGGTAGGGAACAATGTGTACTGTGTGTTAGCATTTGTATAAAGAAGCTGAAGATCTGTATAAAGAAGACATAGGTAAAATGTCTCTGTAAAGAAACACAAGAAAGTCACAACGCTTGCCCTGTGGGTGGAGAGTGGAGGGTCTGGAGGGCAGAAAAGGGAGGGAGACGTGTTACTGAATATTGTTTTTCATGGTGGAGTATTGAGCCATGTGATACGACTCAGAGGGGGACTGAGAATGCAGTCGGGGAGAAACAAGGTACCAGGAACGATTCTGACACGGTCTGGCTTCCAAAATAGAGGGTCATGCCGATTAGCGAACTAAAAGCCACAGATAAAAGGTATCAGATCAAGTGCAGGGTTCCTGGAAAATGGGGAGGAATGGGATCCTACAAAGCACAGTGGAGGCCCTGGTTTTTGGCAGGAAGAGACTCAGGGCCTCTTCATGGGGAAGTGGGAGACAAGATGCACCCTGATGAGGTGGCAGGTGTGTATCATCGGTAGCAGCCAATGTTATTTATTTCTGAGACGGAACCTTGCCCTGTTGCCTAGGCTGGAGTGCAGTGGTGCAGTCTTGGCTCACTGCAATCTCAACCTCCCAGGTTCAAACGAGTCTCCTGCCTCAGCCTCCCGAGTAGCTGGGATTACAGGCACCTGCAACCACACCCAGTTAATTTTTGTATTTTTAGTAGAGATGGGGTTTCACCATGTTGGCCAGGCTGGTCTCAGACTCCTGACCTCAGGTGATCTGCTCACCCTGGACTCCCAAAGTGCTGAGATTACAGGCATGAGCCACTGCACCCAGCTGCCAGTGTTATTTTTACATCTGTCTTTGTTGATTTTGCCCCTGATGGGATTGAGGGGACTCCCCACATTGCACTTTTCTTCTCTCTCCAAAGTTGGGGTCAGGTTGATGGGGATCACAATGCCAACTCTGGTATATTGCACCCAGAATTAGGACATGTGCCACCTGGCCAGCCACAGGGAGTGATGGGTGAGTGCCAAGTCAAGGTCAAACAGTGCTCTCTGCGGGCAGGGAGAGCCAAAGAGACAGAACAAGAGGGTTGCATCTTCCAGTCCTTTTCCTTTCTCCATTTACTAATCAAAGAAGTGAGCGAGGAAGTATAGAGAGACCCAGAGTGTTACACTAGTGGATATCACTCCACCTGAAAATGTGTAATCCAAGGCTAGGCGTGCTGGCTCACACCTATAATCCCAGCACTTTGGGAGGCCAAGGCTCAAGGATGACATGAGGCCAGGAGTTTGAGACCAGCCTGGGCAACATGGTGAGAGACTGTCTTTAGAAAAAGGTTTTTAAAAATTAGCTGGGCATGATGGTGCCCACCTATAATCCCAGCACTTTGGGAGGCTGAGGTGGGAAGATCGCTTGAGCCCAGGAGTTTGAGGCTCAGTGACCTATGGTTGCACCACTGCACGCCAGCCTGAGAGGCACTGAGATTCTGCCTCTTAAAACAAATGTGAAACCCTGTGTCTACTAAAAGTACAAAAAAGGTAGCTGGGCATGGTGGTGTGTGCCTGTAATCCCAGCTCCTCAGGAGGCTGAGGTAAGAGAATCATTTGAGCCTGGGAGGTGGATCTTGCAGTGAACCAAGATCGAGTCACTGCACTCCAACCTGGGCAACAGATGGGGACTCTGTCTCAGAAAAAAAATAAAAATAAAATTAAAAAATATATATATATGATAAATATACATACAGTGATATATATATGTATACATAAAGAAAAAGAGGTTTTCTACCAGGGCCGTTTTCCCCAGAATTCCTATAAGCATGTTTATTTCTTTATACCTCTGCCAACATTGGGTTGTTATAAATATGTTTAAATTTTGCCTGTTGATTAGGCTAAACAGGTTATCTCATAATGGGGAGCTTTTTCAACTGCTGTTGCTGGGCCTCACTTTTGTAGATTCTGATTCCGTCGCTTTGACGTGAGTCTCGTTTGTGTATTTAAAAGCATTCAAAAACCTCATTCGTGATGCTCACGGTATACGGATCAAGGCAGCCCTGACATTTGATTAGGAGGGGGTGGGGGTGGTATCAGCACACACTTTTCTCTACCTTTGATTTTCTTCTTTGATAAGAAATTAGCTTTATTTCCAATCAAATCCCTTTGTTCACCATCAAAAAGCTGGGACTCATTAACATTGCAGTGCCTGGTCCCGTGAGGCCTCTCCGCTAGAGCTGATCTGGGGTGCAGGAGGGACCTTTCTCACTCTGGGGTCCAGCCACATCTCCAGATCTCAGCTTGGGGTGGGGGATGTATTAGCAAGGCTGCTGGACCCACAGCACCGCGTCGGTTCCAAAGCTCAGGAATTGTGGTCCAACTCCAGCATCGTATTTCGTTGTGGTTCAAGCTGTGTTGTGTCTGGCAACTGTTCTTGGGCATTTGCAGGGCAAGGTTAAGTTTCAGTTTGGTTTTCATTTTAATCATTAAGTTCCTTTGTTGGTTTTTGTAGGTTTCGGGAAGGAGGTTTTAAAAATGTCCACTTAAACTGTCTTCTTTCCCGGAAGTCTCCACTTCTTCCCCTTAATTAAAAATAAAACAAAACAAAAAACCAAAACCAAAGCTTAGAAGTGATGGTTTTAGAGCAAAACAAATGTTGCCAAGTCGTAATATCTTGCTGTAAGCTTTCTCACTCCCCCTGAAGCAGCTATGTTTAATCAGATCTGTTTCAACATGCCCAGACTAAATAATATGCTCATTTTCCTAATTGACAGTTTTTAGCTAATATATTTTGATTTTTTTGTCTTATGTTGTAGTTTACGTTCTCTTAGTTCTTTATTTACTGTGTCAATCAGATTGATCTAATAATAGACAATAATAATAATTGCTTTTAATTCTGTAAGTTTTGCTTTATCTATTTGGAGCATATATTATTAGGTGTATCCAATTTTGGAAATGTTCTATCTTCCAGGGAGATTGGCACTTATTATACAATTTTAGTCCTCCTTGTTAGTTTTACATGCTTTTGTTATTCTTTTAGTGATACCCCTAGGGACCACAATGGGTATCCTTGACACACTGGTATATATCCTAAATTAGTATATTTATCACTTTATTTTTTTATTTTTATTTTTGAATACATATTTTATTGCATTTTAGGTTTTGGGGTACATGTGAAGAACATGCAAGATGGTTGCATAGGTACAGACATGGCAATCTGGTTTGCTGTCTTCCTCCCCATCACCTGTATCTGGCATTTCTCCCCATGTTATCCCTCCCCAACTCCCCACCCGCCGCTGTCCCTCCCCTAGTTCCCCTGCACAGACCCCAGTGTGTGATACTCCCCTCCCTGTGTCCATGTGGCCAGGCTGGTTTCAAACTCATGACCTCAGGTGATCCACCCACCTCAGCCTCCCAAAGTGCTGGGATTACAGGCGTAAGCCACCACGCCTGGCCTGAATGGGACTATTTTTAAAATTACATTTTTCAGTTGTTTATTGTTGGCATTCATCTTGTATTCTGTGACCTTGTTAAGGTCTCTTACTCATCCAAATACCTTTTTGAAAAAATGTATACAATCATGTTGCTTTTCAATAAAAGAATTTTACTTCTTGCTTACCAATCTGTATGCATTTTCTGTGTTTTTATTGACTGATTTCACTGGCTGGAGCCCTTTTCCAGACTTTACAGGGAAGCATTCAACTTTTAACCATTTTGTGTGACGTTGGCCTAGGTGTTTTTGTAGTACCCTTTAGCAGGATGAAGAAATTCTCTTTTATTGTTAGTTTTCTAAGTTTTCATGGAGAATAGGGGTTGAATTTTGTCAAATACTCTTCATGAATGCATTAGGATGATTGTAGTTTTCTTCCATAAATAAGATAAATTACATTGATTCATCTTTTAGAATTTAAGATTTAGACTAACTTTTTATGACTTAAAAAAAAAAAACTCCACCTTGTCAAGATGTCTTATCCTTTTAATCTATTGCTGGATTCAGTTTGCTAATGCATGTTAAGGCTTTTTTGCATTTATTTTCATTTTCTGTTTTGGTATTGTCTGTATTTGATTTTGATAACAGAGAGACAGTAGCCTCATAAGATGAGTTGAGCTGTGTTCCCACTCTCTATTTTATTAAAGAGTTTTATGGGATTGGTATTAGTTCTTCATTAAATGTTAGAATTCACCAGGGAAGCCATCTGGGCACAGAGGAATTTGTTTATGTTTTGAGGACATAGGAGGTTAATTATGAATTCAATTTCTTTAAAATATATAGGCATATTCAGAATTTTTATATCTCCTTGGATCAATTTTAGTAAGTTGTGTTTTTCAAGAAATTTTTCTCTTTCGTTTAAATTGTCAATTTTTTCTTCATAATATTGTTTTATAATATTCCCTTGTTATTCTTTTTATATTGTTCAAATCTATAATGATGCCTGATTTTGGTAATTTTCATTTTTTGCCATATTTTCAAATCAAGTTAGCTACAGATTTATTAACTTTATGACATTTTTATTCATTTTTCTCTGTCCATTTTAAAATTTGATTTCTCTTACCCTTTTTCCTTCCATTTTCTGCTCTTCTCTTTTTAGTTTTTTAAGTTAGAATTTTGAAACATTAGTTTTAAACCTTTCATCTTTTTGTAAAGTAAATATTTTAAGCTATAATTTTCTTTATAAGCACTGCTTTAGATAATCTCACAAATTTCAATATATTGTGCTTTCATTTCATTTAGTTCAAAATATTTTTAAACTTCCTTTGACATATGCACTATGCAAAACTGTTTTTTACTTGTAAAATCTTGGGGAATTGTTAAGGTACCTTCTGATTATTGCTTTCTAATTTAATTGTGTTGTGGTCGAAGAATGCTTTCTGTATGATTTTGATAACTTTAAAATCTCAAAGTGGTTTTTTTGGTATTTTGAGATGGAGTCTTGCCCTGTTGCCCAGGCTGGAGTGCAATGGCACAATCTCAGCTCATGCAACCTTTGCCTTCTAGGTTCAAGCCATTCTCCTGCCTCAGCCTCCCAAGCAGCTGGGACTACAGGCTTGTGCCACCATGCCCGGCTAATTTTTTGTATTTTTACTAGAGATGGGGTTTCTCCATGCTGGCCAGGCTGGTCTTGAACTCCTGACCTCAAGTGATCTGCCGAATTCGGCTTCTCAAAGTGCTGGGATTACAGGCGTAAGCCACTGTTCCCAGCCTAAAATATCAAAGTATTGGGAATTATTTTGTGGCACAAGATACAGTCTATCTTTTATGAACATTTCATGTGCACTTGAAAAGATGAAAAGATTGTGTTCATATAATGCTCTATAAATTTAATATGGTCAAATTTGGTAATGGTTCACACTCTTTAAATGCAATTCACAATACATTTAGGTTTAAATCTACCATCTTTTTTTTTTTGAGATGGAGTTTTGCTCTTGTTGCCCAGGCTGGAGGGCAATGGTACGATCTCAGCTCACCGCAACCTCCGCCTCCCGGGTTCAAGCGACTCTCCTGCCTCAGCCTCTGGAGTAGCTGATTTCTTTCTTGTTTCATCTGTTCTTTGTTCATTTTTCCTTTTTCGTGACTTTTTTGGTATTCATTATTTTTCAAATATTGTATTTACGTCTCCTCTATTGGCTTATTTGCTGTTTCTCTTTGTGCTCTGGGGTTTACAATGTGCACCTTCGAATATAACAATCTGATAGCAAATGATATTATACTACTTACTTCATGGATAAAGTGACTACCTTTTGGTAGTATATTTCCATTTCCTTCCTCCCTTTGTGTGATAGCTGTCATATGTGTTTTACTTATCCATGCCTTATAAATCTCCTAAATGCATTGGGTAATATTTTTGTCTTAAACAGTAAACTACCTTTTAAAGAAAGTTAAAAATGATGTCAAAACCTTTAATTTTTATTCACGTATTTGCAATTCCCAGGCCTTATCATTCATAAGTTTCTGTTGTCATTTACTTCAGCTTGATGGTATAAATTCTTGAATAGAGACAGAGTCTTTCTAGGTTGCCAAGGCTGGTCTTGAACTCCTGGGCTCAAGTGATCCTCCTGCCTTGGCCTCCCAAAGGGCTAGGATTACAGGCATGAACCACTGTGTCTAGCCTACAGATTCTTTTACTGTTTATCTGAAAAACTCTTTATTTCACCTTTATTTTTAAAAATTTATTATTTATTTATTTGCTTGAGACAGAGTTTCACTTTGTTGCCCAGGCTGGAGTGCAATGGCACGATCTGGGTCGGCTCACTGCAACCTCCGCCTCCTGACCTCTCAAGGGATCCGTCCGCCTCAGCCTCGCAAAGTGCTGGGATTACAGGTGTGAGCCACCTTGCCCACGGCCATTCCTTTCCATGGCAAAAACTGCAATTAATTTTGCAACCACCTAGTAACATAGAAGCAAAAATTGCTCAGTTTTCTTTTTAGCGGGCATGTTCGCTGCATTCAGAATTTAGTGGATAGCTATTTTCTTTTAATGCACCAAAGATGATACCAATGATTATAAGTTGTTCTAGCTTTTATAATTTTTGTTGACAAGTTGTCAGGTGAATTGTTTCTTTGAAAGGTGTTTGTGTGTGTGAAGGAGAGGGGGCCCGGCTGCTTTTAATATTTTGTCTTTGGGTTTTAGAAATGTAATGATGAGGCCAGGGGGTGGTGGCACATGCCTGTAATCCCAGCACTTTGGAAGGCCGAGGCAGGCGGATCACAAGGTCGGGAGATCGAGACCATCCTGGCCAACATGGTGAAATCCCGTCTCTACTAAAAAACAAACAAACAAAAAATTAGCCGGGCATGCTTGTGGCACACCTGTAGTTCCAGCTTACCTGGGAGACTGAGGCTGGGGAATTGCTTGAACCCGGGGGACGGAGATTCCGGTGAGCCGAGATTGCTTTATTGCACTCCAGGCTGGCAATACTGGGAGATTCTGTCTGAAAAACAAAAATGTAATGACGACTGCTTTCATGTGGATTTCACTGCACATATCCTGCTTGGAGTTTATAGGACTTCCTGAATCTATGGATTTATGTCTTTATTGGTTTTGGAAAATTATCAGCCGACATTGCATCCACCCCACTCTTTCTCCCCTTTTCTTTGTGGACTTCAGTTACATGTTTGACTCTTCACCGTGCTCTAATTTTCTCTTATTCTCCTTTCTCTATTCCCACCTTTTCTTCTCCCCACACATTAGCAGGATATTTTTTACTAACCTATTTAAGGTTCACTAATCTCTTCTGCTGTGTCCAATTTGCTTTAAGCACATCTGTTGAGTGCATTTTATTTATTTATGTTTTGGTTGGTTCCAGAATCACTATTTTATTCTTAACAATAAACAAATCTTGGCCGGGCGCTGTGGCTCACACCTGTAATCCCACACTTTGAGAGGCCAAGGCAGGTGGATTACATGAGGTCAGGAGTTCGAGACCAGCCTGGCCAACATGGTGAAACCCCGTCTCTACTAAAAATACAAAAAATTAGCTGCGTGTGGTGCTGGACCCCTGTAATCTCAGCTACTTGGGATGCTGAGGCAGGAGAATCACTTGAACCCGGGAGGCGGAGGTTGCAGTGAGCCGAGATGGCGCCACTGCACTCCAGCCTAGGTGACAAAGTGACACTTTTTCTCAAAAAATAAAATAAATAAAAAATAAATGCACAAATTTTAACTGAATAGAGATCAAACTAAAAATTATATATGGGAGAATCAGGAGAGAATGTGTGTGGATGGGAGAAACTAGTAAGAGTATTACATCTTCATCCTTCAGTTAAGTGTTTTAAGCAGAAAAGAAAATATTTTTTTAAAAAATCACTTATTTAGAAATATGGATATAAATATCCAAAGAGGTAACTAACTAGTTGAAAGTGGTTATCTTTGGGAAAAAGGAATGGAGGAGGAGGAAACAGAGAACTCTGGTTTGAACAACTGACCTTTTAGAACCTTTTGATGTTTATTTTTTAATTCCACTTCTGTGTAACAAATTGCCATTTGACCTTTAACAATTATGAATCACTTCAATAAAAAATAAAAGAAGAAAGAAATTAAGAATACATAAATAGACTAGTTATTCACTTGTGAATTTCTTTATCTTGTCATTCATTTTCTTAAATATCTATCAATTTTTTTTTAATTGTACTTTAAGTTCTGGGGTGCATGTGCAGATCTTGCAGGATTGTTACATAGGCACACACATGCCATGGTGGTTTGCTGCCTCCATCCCCCCATCACCTACATCAGGCATTTCTCCCAGTGTTATCCCTCCCCAACCTCCCCGCCCCCCGCTATCCCTCCCCTAGCCCTGCACCCTCCAACAGACCCCAGTGTGTGATGTTTCCCTCCCTGTGCCCGTGTGTTCTCATTGTTCAACACCCGCCTGTGAGTGAGAACATGCGGTGTTTGGTTTTCTGTTCTTGTGTCAGTTTGCTGAGAATGATGGTTTCCAGATTCATCCACATCCCTACAAAGGACGTGAACTCATCCTTTTTTATGGCTGCGTAGTATTCCATGGTGTATATGTGCCACATTTTCTTTGTCCAGTCTATCATTGATGGGCATTTGGGTTGGTTCCAGG